>CM060898.1:4790000-5040000 GCA_030762935.1 Hymenopus coronatus
TCTCATCCAAAAGTTCGAACTTTCCTCTTTTCCTTGCATTAATGACAAATCGATGATATTCAACAATTTGTTTTAATCGGCTGGTATCTTCTGTCTTGGTCCGCAAAAAGCTGACACCTCTTCATACATCTTGAAACAGCAAAGTCGTTGCTTTCGCTTGGTGAATGATTATCATGTTAGAAACTGAAATTGCCGCAAGATCCAAGTACTGGCTAACTAACAGTACCACTTCTCAGATTAAGTTCACTGCAAGGTGCTTTCTTTAAGGAAATATCACTGATATTGCTAGATTTTATAAATGTATACTACAGTGTGATATGATGCAAATAAGTTACAGTGCACATTTCATCCATTTTGCTCTAATGGTTGGAGATTATGGTCAAGTCACAAAAAAAGGCCCTTACGGCAAAAAAATTAAATTTTAGTCTATTATTTTAACTCTAGGTTCACAACAAATCTAGTTTTTGAAATTGAGCTGAAATTCTCTCTGTCTCAATTTTTTTTTAAAGTTATGAATGTGCTTTTATATTTTTATAATTAAAATTGAAAAGATATGCTTAAATACACGTAACAGTAAAAGCCAGTACCTCATTGTACCTCTATGAATGTGTGACACATCGAACTTTTGGGTGAAATACGAAACTTCTCCCACTGTACCTAGTAGAGAAAGTAAAACTGTAATGTGCTGTTTTCTCTCTTATAGTTGATTCTTCTGCTTACTCGTGATATTAGAGATTAAGTTTCCTGAACTTTCATTATAAACATAGTGGTGTTAATTCTTTGTTGCTGCATCAATATTCAATTTGGTTCCTCGTTCAGGAGGTGTTAAAATAGTACATTATGGAACCTTTCAACATAAACTGGAGCTAATTTTGTCCTTAATGGGTTATTTTGGCCCATCGTTGGAAAATACATATATCCTGTATATATATATATATATATATATATAAAACTCGGAATTATTGCTCTCATATTACATTGGGGAACTCAAATTTAAGTAATTCTAGGATTTTGGCATTTCAACACCACCATCATCTTAAAAATCTGTTGTGTTCCATTCACGCAATCTTGTCTACATCTCTGTAACAAATTATTGACTGCCTCCGTGGTCGAGTGGTGAGCGAGCTGATTTCTCACCCCGGGTTGATTCCCGGCTGGGGTTGGGTATTTTGCTTTAACCAGGATTATTCCCTATCCCCCACAGAGACTGGAAGTTTACATGTGAGAGTGAATGAGTGTGCATTTAGTTATAAAAATTGATTAACCTAATGTTCCTAACTGGTAGTAATACAAGTTGTTTCACAAATCAAAGCCCCAGGTAGATATGACCATTCAAGTTAAAGGGGGCTTTGGATTAGAAACAACTCATTGTCTGTACGTTCTTTACGTTGAGTTTAAATCTTTTTTGTTTTACTCACTCACACATATGTACGAGTACTTCCAGACTTTGTGGTGGATAGGGAATAAAGCTGACTAAAGAAAAACTCCCCACCCTAGCCGGGAATCAAACCCGGGACCTCCGGGTGAGAATTCAGCTCGACCACGCAGGCAATAACAACATGTTAAAAAGCTTATTCTTCTATCTACTTCATGATAATCGAGATAAACATTAGCAGAAACAGTCTTATTACGTAGTTTCTTTCTTGTGAGTAGAAGGCTAAAGTGATAGTCAACTCCTTTAAACACAGTTGCCATGTGGTTGAAATCCGTTTCCTTGCATTGCCACCAGCTGACAAATTCCCACATGATAGTATTTTTTTTTAATTTTTTATATATATTTATTTATTTTTTTAGAATCTAAGGTTAAACGAGATCTAAGTTGTTATAGCCATTTTTGTCAAAATCAAAGTAACGAAACATTTTGCATATAAAGATAGTTTGATGTGGGAGATTTATTTTCATAAAATACCAAGTTTGGCATTGATCCAAAGTTTCGGTTCTTATGCTGTTCGCGTACATGAACGCTTTTATTAAAGGGATACGCTGCTTTTGGATTCATGAAGGCCCAAAACTTATATCCGGGTGAAATCTGGATGTTGAATATTTGGTTGGAATACAATAGAAGCACTACCTGACACAGTCTGTATGTAGTACTGAAAGTAAGAATGCTACAGTCTTGTCGCGTTTGTATGTTACATTTCAGAAATTTCGTTATGAATGTGGAATGTGGCTGTTCACTTTTTGCGCCTGGGACGTGACGAGCAAGACGCCCGCCTTACTGTCGAGCTGAAGAAGTTGCCTACACGCCAGGCGAGCTCTGTTTCCTACTCTGTCGCAGTTTCTCACGTTAACGTTTAGACGCTGCAAACAATAAAATGGTGCTCGTCAAAGTTTAAACATCGGTTAAACGGGGTAACTAAAACATCTGATGTGTTACACTCACATGACTTTCTCTAGCTGTTCTACAAACTTCTATACCATGCTAATCGAGACAAACAGCAGAATGCTCTTATTACTTAGTTCCTTATAAGTAGAAGGCAACTAAAGGAATACACTTTGCTCAAATGTTTTAAAAGATGTCGTTATGCGATTGATTTGCAACTCACTTCTTAGCTTGGCCAGGAGTAGAACAAAAGAAAGTGGACAGTTCCTGTCCGAGAAAGGTATAAAGTATTTAAAATTTGATATCGTAACAAGGAATAATTCGGAAACGGTTACCTCCACAACAAAAATGTAAAGGACATAAATGGTGGTTTTGAGAGATCTTCAATTTTTGTGTAGTAAAATTTAATTTTTGTCTATCTCTTACGATTTACCAGTTTTGTAAACTTGGGCAAAATTCATCCAAAATGAAGAGGTCCACAGAGGCTACATCCAGAAAATTCAAGATATTTGTCTTATTTGCAATGTAAATACCTTTAATATACGGTATTTTAATCAAAATCGTTAGAACCATTTTGAAGAAATAAATATTTTCAAAAAATGTTCCACGTAAAGAGTAGTGAGGGTGGGGTGGATTTTGTTGAAAATCTTCGTGTCGTATCCTTGGAAGGTACTGAACTTAAATATAAAATTTATCTGTGCTGCCCATAGACACACACATAAATGGACGTTTGTCTAAAAATGCTTTTTGTGCATTAAGGGGGTCCCAAAACATATTTCCGGTGACATCTCGGTAACGACTTTTGGATGCAATACAGTACCTTCTCTAGACACTATGTACACAGTACGTGTAGAGAAAGTAATATATGTTTCATTCACCTTACTTTCTATACCTATTCTTTAACAAACTATTCTTATAAAAGCTTTTTCTTCTACTTCCTGCTAATCGAGATACGTGTTAACAGAAATGGTCTTATTACTTCCCTGCAGCTATAGGGCAAACAATACACTAGGCCCAAGTGTATACCCAAATCTTTTAAAACCTGATTTACACGTGATGGTATTAAAATTACCTTTTCTTTACATAACCAGGATGAAAAAAGAAGAGCTAGCAGGAGAGCGAATGAAGATATTCCATTTGAGAAAACAAGAAGTATTTCCAGAGTGGTTAACTCCACACATCTGACATAAAATGTGGATCTGGTTAGAACACACTATTTCAAATTAAATAAATATTTGCGGCATTAAGTGTTTCTGAAGTATTCATGGTAACGGTTTCTATATATCAATACGTATTTCATTAGGTATACTTTGAAATGCTAGGCCGTTATTTATTTGTGCCTCGCGATTTCAAGAAAAGCGTATGTAACCTCAAAGCCACTCACTTTTACATTCTCTACCATAAGTAGTAAGTAGGGGAAGTATTTTATTCTACCAGAAAATTTATTTCACCGGAAATATATGCTTTGGGGCCCTATGAATTAAAAAAAAAAGGTCCGCGCGCGTGTATGTTAAAAATCTGATGCATTCCATTCACGTGACTTTCTCTAGCTGTTCTGCAAACAGACTTTTTCTCATGAAAGATTATTCTTTTTCTACATAGTGCTAATCGTTATAAAATTTAGCATAATTGTTATTACTTCTTTGTAAATATAAGGGAAATAAGGTAATACTTTAGACAAAAGCTGGTCGCTATGTGAACAACTAAAATTCGGTTCTCTTTGAATGGCTATGTGTAAAACAAAAGAGAGATGAAACGAAATTTGACTTCCAGTTTGAGAAAAGTTGTAAGTAATTTAAATTGGAAACAATAACAAGGAAATCTGTAAACGGTTAACTCTATAAAAATGTAAAACTGTGTATTTGTAAAGTGTGTGTTTCAACGGGATCTACATTTTTTGTGTAGTAAATGTTGTCCGTTTCTTGCGGTTTACTAGTATACAAAAGTCATCCAAAAGGAATAGGTCTTACGAGCCTATTCCCAGAAAATTCAAGATATAAATTTGCTTGCCGTAAAAATATGTTAAACATTCCTTTCGTAGTCGGCTTACCCTCCCCTTATTTCTAGAACTGACACCCCGTAAAACTAGAGGTGAGAAACCTGTCGGGAAGCCAACGGTACGAAAACACAGAATGGAGAACCTGACCCGTAGCCAGGCTGGGCGTGAGGAAGTGGTTCATATGAAATTAATGATAGAATGGTGACAATGGAGCAACGAGTGGCAAGTCCCGGAGAAAACCCGCCCAGAGGCCGCTTGCTCCGCCACATATCCACGTGCGAGCGCTTGAAATCGAACCTAGATGGGAGGCGAGAGGCCACGGCGCTGCCTAAGTCAAACATATAGTATTTTACTCAAAATCGTTAGAATCATTTTCGAGAAAATCAAAATGTTTGTAAAAATGTTCCGTATAAAGGATAGTTGGGGGTGGGGGATTTCTCTGAATATCTTTGTGTCGTATTCTTGGTAGATACTGAACTTAAATATCATGTTTGGTATTTCACCAAATTTTCAGTTTTAGTTATGTGTTCGCACTCATACACACGCACACATTGGCATTTTTCTAATAAAGATTAAGGGACCCCAAAACATGTATTTCCGGTGAAATTTCTGTATTGAATATTTGGGTGGAATATAACACTACTACCTATTATGCACGATGTACGAGACGTGCTCGGAAAGTAAGTACCGTTTAGGAAAAAAGACATAAAATATTTGTTTTGACAATATTTATTTGTCCATGAAAGAGCATTCCTTAACGTGTTTATCGACATAATTGCCAACATTATCCAGGCATTTGACATAGCAGGGAATCAACTTTTGTATGCCCTCTTCAAAGAAAGCTGCCGCCACTGTTGAACACCGTGTTTTGTGGAAGTCATCACAAAGCACTCTTATTGTGAACTAACTGCTTTCACGAATTTCCTAATTAACTTGTTCAACCAAAATATGAGCGACAACAGAAGGCCCCCACTCCATGCTTCGTGTTAAATACTGTATCGTAAATCATTGAATTGCTTAACCTTCTTTCTCACATTACATTTTTACTGTAAATCTCTGAAGTTGACGATGAACATTCCTTGCGATAAAAATCGCATTACGTAACACAATTTCACAATCGGCGGCATCATAAATTGTCTTAAACGTTTTGGACGACCACTAACAACTGTAAACAGAGCGCGGTCCGGCAATGGACAGACAATAAGGAGAGGGACCTTTGCTACACTTGCCTTGCGGGGGCGGTACTTACATACGTGCGAGATAAAGTAGTAAATATTCGTAAGAATAGTTCTTAGCGCTTAGAGGAAGTCGTATGAAAATGTGTTGTTATTATTATGAGATGATTTTGTGGCACAGATGCCTGCTGAGTTATAGCTTGAAATACAACATTTCTCGTTTGGTGATGAAGAAAAGGCGACTTGAAACTTAATGCGGTGTGAATGCTGGAAAGAGTTCGAACTGGTGTTATTTACCGTTCCAGCTCCTTGCTGCTTTGCCCTTTCATTCTTTGTTTTAAGCTCCTTACTTCCCCATTCAGGTTTTCCATTTCTCCACATTAGTTTTGTCCACAGGATATGAACTCGAGGCTTGTACGACAGCCATCCAGAAAGTAACGAAACATTTGGTATAACTAAATAATAATGAAAGTTATAAACACATAACTTTATTTACAAAGTTACAAAACCTTAATCTATTTCTCAAATTGATCTCCATTCTGTCAAGATATTTATTGTCACTTGCAACAAGTTTTTTAATGCCGATGTTGTACTTTTCTACCGCCAAAGAACTTACTCGTTTATTGAATGCGTAAAATGTTCTGCCAATGGAATTTTATAGGCAAATAACGCAAGTGAATGGTGATAAAGCAATGAACGAGTCTTCAGTGAGGAAATGGCGCATACTTTACGAGTAATCAAGGCGTACGATAAAGACCGGAGTGTTTATCAATCGTTATAGAGGAGTTGAAGACAAGTGCTGATAAAAGAATTAAGAAAACGGCTGTTTCACTTTGAATACCGTACATGATTTTTTGGATGGAAAAGATTTCCCAACCGATGAAGACCTCAAAGTGACAGTGACATCTTCGCGGTGGAAGAGTATGACATCTGTACCACGTGACAATAAATACCTTGATAGCAATGACGATTACGTTGAGAAATAGAGTAAGGTAGTGTAACTGATAACTTTCGCTATTATTTAGTTGTGTCAAATCGTTCGTTAGTTTCTCGTACTTGTGTGAACTGTGTATACCTTGCTATTTTGTTTTTTAATTTCAGAATTATTTGAAAAGTCATTATCTTGATTGGATAATGCATTTTGTTATTCCCTTAAAGCGCTAATGCAAGCAGAAACAATGGAAAGCACTTAAGAGAGAAAAGGACACAAGAACTCTCTACATTTTCATTCATACAAACAGAATGTAAATGTTTTGTTTAACTGTTAATAGTAAATCATGTCATTAAAACTGTTTTCAGTTAGCACAAGTATTGTTTCCAATGTTCACTTTCTCTGCTACCTATAGTAAAGCACTCCACCAGAAATACACGTTTTCAGATCCCCTGAATAAAAAAGTCTGATGTGTTCCTTCACATGACTTTCTCTACATCTCTGCAACAAATTATTTTTAAAAAGCTTACTCTTCTATTTATTTCATGATAATCGAGAAAAAATATATCAGAAATGGTCTTATTACTTGCTTCCTTGTAAGTAAAAGGGAAATAAGGGAGTAGCATAGGTTAAAGTGATAGTCAAAAGCTATGTGACTGAAGTTGCTTTGTTTGTATGGAGTTGACAAATTCCTGTATGAGAAAAGTATAAGTTTTTTAAAGCTAAACCCAAAACAAGGAATATCTCAAAAATGCTGAACTCCACGAAAAAAAGTATATAACATGATTGCGTGTTTTAATCTGCTCTACATTTTTTGTGTATCTCATACGGTTTAGCAGTTAAACAATATTCTGTAAAATTCACCCAGAATAAAGTAGTCTTCAGAGGCTATTCCCACAAAATTCAAAATATATATTTTATTTGTCAGCTAAATATCTTTAATATACGATATTTTAATCAAAATCGTTAAAGCCATTTTTAAGAAAATCAAAATTTTCGAAAAATGTTCCATTTAATGGGTAGTTGGGTTGGGGGATTTTCTTGAAAATCTTCGTGTCGCATCCTTGGAAGATACCAAACTTAAATACCAAGATTGGTATTCAATGGTCTTTTCGTTTTGGAGCTATGCTGTCCACACAGACACACACACACAGACACAAACGAAACTTTTTCTGAAAAAAGCTTTTTTTGGGATTTTGGGGGACCCAAAACATGTATTTCCGGTGAAATCTCGGTACCGTATTTTTGGGTGGAATGCAATACCTTATCTATATACATGCACATAGTACGTGTAGAGAAAGTAAAAACTGATGTGTTCCAATCACGTGACTTTCTCTAGTTGTACAAATATCTTACAAGAGCTTATAAGCTTATTCTTCTAACTGCTTCATGCTAGTCGAGATAAACACTAGCTGTTACTTAGAAGGGAAATAAGGTTTTGACAAATTCCTGTAGGAGAAAAGTTTTTATAATTAAAACCAATAACAAGGAATATCTAAAAAATAATCAACCCCACGAAAAAAAAATGTGTATGACATAAATTGTGTTTTAACGAGATCTACATTTTTGTGTAGTAAGTTTTTGTCTCTCTCTCTTACTGTTTACCAGTTATGCAAAATTCATGTAGAATAGAGAGGCCTTCAGAGACTATTCCCAGAAATTCAAAATCTGTTTTTTATTTTTCATGCAGATATCTTTAGTATACGGTAATTTATCAAAATCGTTAAGAGAAAGTTTTGAGAAAATAATTTTTCGTAATTTTTTCCATGTAAAGGGTATTTTGGAGCGGGTGCAGTTTTTTCTTCGTGTCTTATCTTTGGAAGATACTAAACTTAAATACCAAATTTGGTATTTAACAGACTTTTCGTTTTTTTTAGTTATAGTTGTTCAAGGACACACACTTGGACAGTTTTCTAAAATGCTTTTGTGGACACAGGGAACTCTAAAATGTGTATTTCCAGTGAAATTCCGGTATCGTATTTTTGGTTGGAATGCGAAACCTTTTCTATGTATTAAATAGAAAAAGTAAAAATGAACATTTATCCATAAAGATGGGGAACATTCATAGAAATGATTGTCTTCGATAGGAAATGTAGTTTTTTTTTCTTTCTCTCTTAGGTTTCACATTGATAGAATCTCGAAGTGTGCAGGTATTTGTCGATTGCAGTAAGGGACAGAGGAACTGCAGATTTTGAGTTGAGAAGCTGCAGCCAAGTGATGTAAAAGATAGGAACATTAATTGAAACGGTGACACGGAGGAGGCTACGCTTGCCCAGGAGTTGTATCGACCCACGCCCCTCGTGTCAAGGAAGGCAAGGTAATGGGTTTTGCAGATAATTAGGAGCAAGGCTATTGATTCATACCGCTCTGCTGCTGCTGCGACGTGACAATATGCATGTGGTCAACGTGATGTAGCGCGATTCAGCTCAAATTACAACTTTTGTTACTTTTCATGTTCACGAGACTTTTATAGTCGTACGTTTGCACCCACACGCCTTATAAATAGAAGAAGCGCATTGCAACCAAAACTGACGCTTTTATTGTCTATGTCTCGTCATTCGTTTTACTATTTGTAGCATCCACTACCTTATAAATAGAGGAACTCTATTCCAACCAAAACTGACGTGTTACATTTACGTGACTTTCTCTACCTATCCTGCAACAAAACTGTCATAAGCTTCTCTCTACTTCATGCTAATCGAATAACACGTCCATTTATAATGCAGAGCTCTATGCCATATTCAGGCGTTCTGTATATTTGCCGTCGATATTTAGGTGATTGCTTTATTGTGAGTGATTCTCACAGTGCACTTCAGAGCTTTTGTGATCTGTACCACTACCAGCGCATTCAGGATGCCCTCCACATTTTTCACGCTTCGGCGTTAATCTACAATGTGCATGGATTTCTGGCCATGTTGGCTTTCCAGGGAACAAACTAGTAGCACGGAATCCAATGTTGCAATTTTTATTGACCTTAGGCATGTATGGAGAGCTGTGTTTTCGTGCTGGCATGAAGAGTAATCAGCTCTTCTCCCGCCGTTTACCCGCGCTTGCTTCAAGTTCTTCACGTTGACATTCAGAGCATTGGGCAGAAATCACATTGCGTCAACATCCGCTAGGGCCCTCGCAATGCTTTGTTTAAATTCCCCAGGTCCGTGCCAGTTGAGTGGCGGCCGAAGAGAGTAGTGAAGGATGTTCCAATAGCTGGGTAAGTAACTTCCTCTCATGTAGGAGGATGTGATTTTGGCTCGATTGCGTGTTGGCCACAGCACTTTTACACATAGTTGGCTTCCAAGGAGGGAATCTGCTCCTGTCTGCCCGCTGTGTAGAGAAGATTTGTCTATCCGTCATGTGCTGCTAGAGTAGGTCTGGAGAACTCGTGAATTAGCGTAATCAAAAAAACAGTTTTCTCATCGGAACTACCTTTGTGCAATAAGGACACAGGTGCGTGCAATATAGTCACACGAAGCAGCCAGTGGCGTACACGTGTTGTTAAATTGTAATTTATTATAAACTCAAAAGAAAATGCTATACAATATTTACATAAGTGTTGTAGTGCTTCATTTTCAAATGTTGCAATACTATTTAGACTTACATGACTTGGAAGCCTATTAATCTGCATTAAACTAAAACACTTCGTAAATCATGCAAAATTTAAGCGCTGTTTACTGTGTAGTCATACTGAGCTCTCTGTTGAAACTTGCAACCTTTTTTTCTTCATCATTCCGACATATTCTAGCTCTAAATAGGAACATTGCAATCGCAATATGTTCATTAAATGCTCTTCACAAACTACTGCGTGAAGCAGTTTTGACATTGTTCAGTCTGCTGAAAAACTACTCACAACAATACGTTGTACCAAACACCTAAAATACGACTGCCAAAGACTCACACATTTCGAAACTTCACTTTGGGCAGTGTACGAAATATCTCCATTCCCAACAATGGTGTGTTCTTCTGGAAGTCAATTAATTTCATCTGCAGAGAGTGTGGTGCACCGTTAACATTGAATGAAAATGGGTTGTTAAACAACCTCCAATCTGTGTCCATGGTCTTCAGATTATCAAATAGGATTTTATTCTTCCAATAAGTGTTGCATACTTATCTTGTACCTATTTGTTTAATACTTCAGACGAACCTTTAATAAATACAGATTTCAAATTTGGAAAATGATATAAATCGGCGTGCTCATTTGATATATCCAGATTCGCAATTTCTCCACGAAAACTTTTAGAATGTCAATCATCTTAATGATTACATTGTCTTTTTCTTGTAACCTGGTATGCAATGTATTTAAATGTAATGTTAGAACACTCAAAAATGTTAAATCACAAGTGCTAAGTTCTCTAAACTCTATTTTCTCGTCTTTTAAGAAAACTATTTCGCATCGTAACGCGAAAACTCGCTCAAGCTGCTTAGCCATCTAATTCGAGAATGATACAGCAGATCTAGATAATCGGAATTTATATGTTTTAAAAATTCTCGGAACTATCTATGACGAAGTTACGGTATTCACAATTACATTACTGTATGTAGCGCTACTGATTTCGCACACAATGCCTCGCGAGGAATAAAACAATGTACATGCAGTCTGGGTTTATTCCTTTTCTGCAAGAACACCAAATCCCAGCGTATGACTCATCATGGATAGCGCTCCATCGGTTGCAACACAACGTTAAACACACTCTCACCTGTGAGAAATTCATCACTGATATTGAACTCATCAACTCCCCTTAAGAAAACAGCTAACTGAGCAGTGTTTCTTCTGTCATTACACTCGTCTAATGCTAATGAGGAATATTTTTGCAAGCAATTTCTGTAATTCGTCCGGCGACTGTTTGACGAGATAAACTAAGAGCTTTAAAGGCATTCACTAAATCATGGCAAATTTCTTTAGCAGCAGTTATTACATTCCTTCACGAAATCTCCTTCAGAGAGAGATAGCGAAATACTTTTTTTCCTATTCAGGATTAAAGGTTGGTGTAACACGTCCTCCACTCATTGTGAATTGGGTTGTTTGCATCGTGCCAACGTTTACACACACACACACACACACACACACACACACACACACACACACACACACACACACACACACACGTGCACACTCTTTTCAGTGCAAAGTCTTGAGCGACAGTCTCTCATTGGGTAGCAGTTCCCCAGGCCTGTGCTAGAGTGTGTTCATCTAGCACATATTCAAGTCTTATAGAGCACCTGGTGGACAATAACCCAGCGATAAAATAAAATGCAAATGGACGCTGTTTAACTGCTGTGGTTCTCAGCGTCCCATTCAATACCGGGCGTGAAAGACCGCTTAATTTTGCTCAGAGGCCTCTCTATCAGACTTCAGGTTCTTTTACGTCCCGCAAGTCTATGACACGGGACCAACGGCTTTACTTCCCTTCCGAAGGAAGCCATGCTAAGGATTTTACGCCCGAAAAAAAACCCATCGTCCTCCGCCGGGTTTGAACCGAGCGATAGATAAGATTTTTAAATTGTTATCAAAGGCAAACTTTCAAATGAGGATTTATTATAGTTATACCATTTATGGTCGTCTCCTTTGCGCGGTGGTAGTGCGGCTGCTTGCCAAGCGGAAGACCTGGGTTCGATTCCCGGTACGGGTGTGGTGAGACCTGGTCCCTGGGGGCCCAATTGAGAAGTAGCGGCTCCAGATCGAGAAGAACTCATCAACCGGCCGGGAGGGACTCGAGCCCCTTATCACGTCGGGCCGAGCGGTCGGGCGGTAGACCAAGGTCTCTTGTACACTATCGTTCCATAGAGTAACGTTTATACAATTTATGGGACATTCCAGCATAGTTTTGTAAATGCATCTTTCTCTTGCCTTTGCTCCATTAGATTTATATACACTGACTTTTATATCCTAGTTTCCTATTATTTATAATTATTTTTGTTTTGTTTTTTGTTTTAAATTGAGGTTTGTTTCTGGCTTTTGCCATGCTTTGTTTGATAAGGGCGCTGATGACCCAGTAGTTGCGTGCCCTTAAACACTAACCATTATTGTCGTCGTCGAAATAAATAATAGGTTCCTTGTAGGCTCAAGAGGCATAACGGAAATGCACTAGGCTAAATCGATTGCCAAATATTATGAGCTGTTCACTATGTGTTTTCTTTGAAATTCTGTTCCTCAAGATTGATGGGGAAAGAAAATGCCCCACCTCAAATATTTTCCATAGAACATATTTCGAAATATTCGATTTTATCAAACACAATTGTAACGATTTTTATTAAAATACCATATACATACTCTACTTAGAACGCTTGTATCTCAAATAAAATGCATAATTTGAATTTTCTGGGCATAGCCGCTAAGCCATCTTCGTTCTCGATATCACAAAATCTAGATCTCGTTAAACCGCAGTTTTCATGCCAAATAAATTTTATGTGGCATTGCCATTTTCGAGATATTGTTTGTTTTAGGAGAACTGGGGGAAACCGACCTTTGTTTAACCCCTCGCACGGGCGCACCCTCTCACAGTCTCCATTGACAGGATCTAACTTGAAATAGCATCGTTGATTTCTGCAACGCCTCAAATACGGTACAGTTGGGTCCCAACTTGCTACCCCCGCAATAAGGACTTGTAGACAATTCCCCTGGACTTTACACTCCCCTTTTTACTTTCTCTACACGCACTATAGAGAAGGTATTGTAACGCAACCAAAAATTTGATACTGAGATTTCACCGGAAATATATGTTTTGAGACCCCCTGAATCCAAAAAAAGCATTTTTAGAAAAATGTCCCTGTGTGTGTCTGTCTGTTTGTGTGTGTGTCTGTGGGCATGATAGCTCAAAAACGAAAATACCGTTAAAAACCAAACTTGGTATCTTGCAAGGATGCGACACGAAGATTTTCAAGATAATCCTCCCACCTATAACTACCTTTTATATGGAAAAAACTTCCAACAATTTGATTTTCTTAAACATGGCTCTAACGATTACATTTAAGATATTTATTGCCAAATAAAATGTATATCTTGAATTTTCTGGGAATAGCCTCTGAAGACTACTTTATTCTGGATGAATTTTACGGAATTTTGCATAACTGCTAAACCGTAAGAGATCGGACAAAAACTTACCATACAAAAATGAGAGCACGTTAAAACACACAATGTATGTTATATACATTTTTTCCGTGGAGTTGATTGTTTTTGAGATAATCCTTGTTTTTGGTTTTAGCTTTGAAAAACTTACACTTTTCTCATACAGGAATTTGTCAACTCGTGTCCATACAAACAAAGGAACTTCAGTCACATAGCAACCAGCTTTTGACTATCACTTTAACCTATGGTACTCCCCCATTTTGCTTCTACTTGCAAGGAAGCAAGTAATAAGACTATTTCTGCTATTTTTTCTTGATTAGCATGAAGTAAATAGAAGCATAAGCTTTTTAACAATAATTTGTTGCAGATATGTAGAGAAAGTCATGTGAATGGAACACATCAGACTTTTAGAATCCTCATTAAGAAATGCAATGTTTTCCTAGATGCAGGCGTTACTCGCCAAATATTAGCAGAATTTTCCCCTTAGGTGCACTAAATGCAATGCTATCATAAATTGATTTGCAGCAGTCCAATTACTTATTACATTTGAAGCTCTCTAAAGAGCAGTTCTCCGCGTTGAGAACATGTTTGACAGCTTACAACAATTAGCAAACTGTGCAAGAGGACAAGAATGTGCTCGTTATGACGTGAGGAGGACGCCTAGACATGACGTCACTTTACACCTCGGTTTTCAGTCTGGGGCTCGCAGATGCAGCCACAAAATCGATAACAATCCAGATGCACCGTGCAACCCGGGGCTTCTAGCCAACACATCTTTCTTACAGGGTTGCTCCACAACTTTCATGTCACTGTTCCTTGTAAGTAGAAGGGTAAACAACCCTTTTATTCAAAACATAATGCTGATCAAGATAAGCATAAGCAGAATTAGTTTTTTTTAATATTATAGCTTCCTGGAAAGTAGAAGGGAAATAAGAAAATCAACATGCTAAAGCGTCCTTTAAAAGCCGGTCGCTAAGTGAAACAATTGAAATACCAATCTTTCCAGAAGTAAGCAAACGAGAAACGAGAAGATGTGTTCCCGTTTGAGAAAACTTTGTGGCTAAAATTGAAACTAATACTGCAGAATATCTCAAAAACGGAATAGTATATAACATAAATTGTGTGTTACATTTTTTGTATAGTAAGTTTTGTATGTCTCTTGCGGTTTACCAGTTACACAAAAGTCATCCAAAATGAAGAGGTCTTCAGAGGTTATTCTCAGAAAATCCAAGATATAAATTTCGTTTGCCATAAAAATATCGATTTTAACCAAAATCATTACAGAGAATTTTGAGAAAATCAAAACCTTCGGAAAATGTTCCGTATAAAAGGAGTTGGGGGTGGGAATTTTTTTGAAAGTCTTTATGTAGCATCCTTGGAAGACACCAAACTTAAATACCAAATTTGGTTTTTAACGGTGTTTTCGTTTTTGAGCTGCACACACACACACACACACACACACACACACACACAGACTCACAAGGACGTTTTGCTAAATATGCTTTTTTTTGGACTCAGGGTCCTCAAAGCATGTAATTTTGGTGCAATCTCAGCATGGAATTTTTGTGAGTAAAACAATAATTTTGCTATACACTATGTACATAGAACGTGTAGATAAAGCAAAAATAATTGGTAAAGTTACGGTCTGTGCTAATGAGATGTGGCTAGGTGTATGTACTTGCATACGATGTTTTAAAGCTTGCTATATTGAAAGACAGCGGATTTTCGCTGCAGTTATAGCCGCGGTAATAGCGGAAAGCAGTTAATTGCTTCATTAAAGAACAAAGGCTTCCTGAGTCTTTATGGCTCATTAGAAACATCAGTTTTTATGCAAAGCCTTTATCATAAAGAAGAAACACACACCTGACGTCATACACTTACAACCCTTAATTGCATGGTGTTGCAACAAAAATGTTTAATCAAAACTTTTAATATTTTTACTTTCTCAACACGTTCTATGTAAATATTGTATAGCGAAGGTATTGTATTCCACCCAAAAATTCGATACTGAGATTTCACTGGAAATACATGTTTTGGTTCCCCTGAATCCAAAAAAATCATTTTTGGAAAAAGGTCCGTGTGTGTGTCTATGTATCTGTGGACAGCATAGCTCAAAAATGGAAAGACCGTTAAAAAGCCGAACTTGGTATTTAAGTTTGGTATCTTCCAAGGATGCAACCCGAAGATTTTCAAGAAAATTCCCCCACCCCCAACTACCCTTTTCATGGAAAACATTTAGAAGATTTTGATTTTCTCAAAAATGGCTCAAACGATTATGATTAAAATATCGTATATTAAAGATCTTTACCTCACAAATAAAATCTATATCTTGAATTTTCTGGGAATAGCCTCTGAAGACTACTTTATTCTGGATAAATTTTACACAATTTTGCATAACTGCTGAACTAAAAGAGACGTAAAAAACTTACCACTCAACAATGTTGAACACCTTGAAACACACAATTTATGTCATATACATTTTTTTGTGAAGTTGATCGGTTTTTAGATATTCCTAGCTTTTATTTTCAGCTTTGAAAATCATACTTTTCTCATACAGGACTTTGTCAGCTCCTGTCCATTCAAACAAAAGAACTTCAATCACATAGCAACCAGTTTTTGACTATCAGTTTAACCTATGGTACTCCCTTATTTCTCTTCTACTTACAAGGAAGCAAGTAATAAGACTATTTCTGCTAATTTTTTCTCGATTAGCATGAAGTAAATAGAAACATAATCTTTTTAACAATACTTTCTTGCAGAGATGTAGAGAAAGACATGTGAATGGAACTTATGAGATTTTTTTAATAATAAAGAGCAGAATCAATGCAGCTGCAGTCAAATGTAACCCCGTCAGCATCCAAATGTGCCAACACACCGATTATTTTACTTGGACCCTCCCCATTCTTTGTCACTGGGGCTCGAACTTGGGACGTTCTGCTTTGAATGGATGGCCAGTCCACTTGGGATCGTACTAACGATCACGGCCAATCAGAGCAAGAACGGAACATGTAGCAAAAGGAGGTAGCACGGGTTTCTAGATCTGTAAATTACATGCGGATGTCTTGCAAGTTTCAGACTAAGACAGTGATTGTCAGCCACGAACATACAACACTATTGTATCCACTAAACCATTTACCTGACATTCTCTACATCTGTGTAACTATTATTGTTTGTTTACATTGCCAGGAGTTGACAAAGTTCCGTATGAGAAAAGTTAAAATTAAAACTTTGATGTGTTCCATTCACATCTCTGTACAAATGATTGTTAAAAAGCTTATGCTTCTATTTACATCATGCTAATCGAGAAAAAATTACCAGAAATAGCCTTATTACTTGCTTTCTTGTAAGTAGAAGTGAAATAAGGCGGTACCATAGGTTAAAATGATAGTCAAAAGCTGCTTGCTATGTGACTGAAGTTCCTTTGTTTGAACACAAGTTGACAAATTTCGAATGAGAAAAGCGTAAGTTTTTCAAAGCGGAAACCAAAATCAGGGAAAACGATCAACTCTACGAAGATAATGTATATAACATAAATTGTGTGTTTTAACGTGCTCTACATTTTTTGTGTGGTAAGTTTTTTTCCATCTCTTAAGGTTTAGCAGTTATGCAAAATTCCGTAAAATTCATCTAGAATAAAGTAGTCTTCAGAGGCTAATCCCAGAAAATTCAAGATATACATTTTATATGGCATGTAAATATCTTATATATAAGAGATTTTAATCAAAATCGTTAGAACCATTTTTGAGAAAGTATAAATTTTCGAAAAAAGTTCGATGTAAAGGGTAGTTGGGGGTGAGGGGATTTTCTTGAAAATGTTCCTGTCGCATCCTTGGAAGATACCAAACTTAAATACCAAGTTTGGTATTTAACGGAACATTCGTTTTTGAACTATGTTGCCCACAGACACACACGCGCGCACACACACACACACAAACGCACACACATGCACCTTTTTCCAAAAATGCTTGTTTCGGATTCAGGGGACCCAAAACAGATATTTCCAGTGAAATCTCGGTATGGAATTTTTGGGTGTAATGCAATACCTTTTCTATACACTATATGGGTACATAGTACGCGTAGAGGAAGTAAAAAGTGAAAGCAATGATCATCTCCACGATTAAATGGATGTGATATTAATTGTGTGTGCAACAATTTCTCTCTGTTTCTTACGGTTTACAAAGGCCGCTGAGAATTAAGACATAAAATCCAAGAGAAACATTTTCTAAAATGTTTCCGTGAAATGATAGTTTGGTGTGGGAGATTCCTGAAAATCTTTATGTCGCATCCTTTGGAAGATGCGGAACTTAAACATTAAATTTAGCTCGTTTTTGAGCTACTTTTTCTAAGAATGCTCCTCAAAACAGGTATTTCGGTGAAATCTCGGTATGGAATACAGTACTAAGTACTGGGACATGGCGAGTAGAGAAAGTCAAGTGATGTTTGTGGCAGTAGAAGTGATAAAACTTTTCTGTGTTAAAACACAAGTTTGCGTTTTCCAATACGCACACAGAGAAGCTTTTAGCTAAAGCGGTCCATACTTCCCACGTGCCGCGAGAAACTTCAAACCTTTCATTTCAGTGTTTCTTATAAACAAACACATTCGCGTAACTTATTTCAGACACAGACAAAACAAACAAACAAACAACATTTTTCTATTTATTTATGCCAATGTAGAAAAAATTAGCAGAAATAGTCTTATTACTTGCTTCCTTGTAAGTAGAAGCGAAATAAGGGAGTACCATAGGTTAAAGTGATAGTCAAAAGCTGGTTGCTATGTTTGTATGGACAGCAGTTGACAAATTGCTGTATGAGAAAAGAATAAGTATTTTAAATCTGAAGCCGGTAACAAGCAATTTCTCGAAAAGTGCCAACTCCACGAAAAAAACGTATATGACCTAAATCGTGTGTTTTATCATGATCTACATTTTTGTGGAGTAAGTCTTTGTCTCTTTTGGTTTAGCAGTTATGCAAAATTCAATACAAATCATCGAGAATAAAGTAGTCTTCTGAGGCTATTCCCAGAAAATTCAAGATATACATTTTATTTGTTATGTAAATATTTTAAAAATAAGAGTTTTTAATCAGAATCGTTAGAGCCATTTTTCAGAAAATAAAAATTTTCGAAATTTTTTCCATGCAAAGTGTAGTTGTGGGTGGAGGATTTTCTTGGAAATCTTCGAGTCGCATCCTTGAAAGATACCAAATTTGGTATTTAACGGTCTTTTTCTTTTTTGAGCTATGCTGTCCACAGACATACACACACGGACCTTTTTCAGGGGGACCCAAAACATGCATTTTCGATGAAATCTCGGTATGGTATTTTTGGGTGTAATACAATACCTTCTCTATACACTGTGTACATAGTACGTGTAGAGAAAGTAGTAAAACATTTTTAGAAATAAGTTTGTTTGTATGTATGCATGTGTGTATGAATGTATGTATTCTGGATAGCATACCTTAAAAACGAAAAGATCAGTATCTTCCAAGGATCCGACACGACGATTTTCAAGAAAATCCCTCCAAAGCAAATTATCCTTTATATGGAACATTTTTTGAAAAACTTTTTTTTTTAAAATAACTCCAACAATTTTGATTAAAATAGCATATATTTAAGCTATTTATATATTTTCTGGGGATAGCTTCTAAAGACCTCCTCATTCTGGGTGAATGTTGCATAACTAGTAAACCGTAACTTACTACACAAAACATGTTGTAACACATTTGTAGAGTTAATGTTAGGTTGTGTTGACCGTGCGGCCGGCATAAAGGTGAAGAGAGTTAGTTGCAACTGGGCTTATATTGATTTTGGTGATGACCCAGTTACTCCCTCTGCTACTGCGTTTTAAAGCTAGCTCGCTCGCTCATGGCTTCCATTATACCCGCCTAGCCACACTCTGTCATAGTGACTCGTCGCTATTTACAGAGCTAGCTTAAAAGTAGTAACATCAATATACTAACAGAACACAACAAAATGAACATATAAAAGTGAACAGGAAGAAGAAATGGACTTCGTCTTTAGTATAATGCTATGGTTTTTACTTTCTCTACACGTACTATGTACATAGTGTATTGCACCAAAAATTTGATACTGAGATTTCACCGGAAATATACGTTTTGAGTCCCCCTGAATGCAAAAAAAAAGCATTTTTACAAAAGGGTCCGTGTGTGTACGTGTCTCTGTATGTGTGTCTGTGGACAACATAGCTCAAAAACGAAAATATCGTTAAATACGAAACTTGGTATTTAAGTTTGGCATCTACCAAGGATGCGACACGAAGATTTTCAAGAAAGTCCCCCACCCCCAACTACCCTTTACATGGAACATTTTTCGAAAATTTTGATTTTCTTAAAAATGGCTCCAACGATTTTGATTAAAATGTCAAATATTAAAGGTATTAACCTGACCAATAAAATGTATATCTTGAATTTTCTGGGAATAGCCTCTGAAGACTACTTTATTCTAGATGAATTTTACAGAATTTTGTAAACTGCTAAACCGTAAGAGATGGACAAAAACTTAACACACAAAAAATGTAGACCACATTAAAACTTACAATGAATGTTATATTTATTTTTTTTCTTGGAGTTGATCGTTTTTTTTTTTTTTTTTAGATATTCCTTGTTTTTTTGTTTCAGCTTTGAAAAACTTATACTTTTCTCATACGGAATTTGTCAACTCCTGTCCATACGAACAAAGGAACTTCAGTCATATAGCAATCCATATAGTACTCCCTCATTTGACTTCTACTTGCGAGGAAGCAAGTAATAAGAACAATTTGCAAGAAGTAAATAGAAGTATAAGCTTTTTTAACTATAATTTGTTGCAGAGATATAGAGAAAGTCATGTGAGTGGAACACATCAGATTTTTTAATGTTACCATGCTCACTTCGGACGGGGGTTCAAAACCGGCGGAGGACGATGGATTTTTTCGGGCGTAAAAATCTTAGCATGGCTTCCTTCGGAAGGGAAGTAAAGACGTTGGTCCCGTGTTGTACATTTACGGCACGTAAAAGAACCTCAACTCTGATAGAGAGGCCTCTGAGCAAAATTAAGACGTCTTTCACGCCCAGGACGATGAGAACCACAGCAGTTAAAGAGCTTCCATAGATAACATTTCATTTCATTTATGCCCAGTTAATCGTTTTTACTTTCTCTAGACCGTGTGTACAATATACATAGTGGATAGAGAAGGTAGTGTATTCCACCCAAAAATTCAATACTGTGATTTCACCGGAAATATGTTTTGAGATCCCCCTGAAAAAAACATTCTTAGAAAAAAGTCAGTGTGTGTGTCTGTGGACAGTATAACTCAAAATCGAAAACACCATTTAATACCAAACTTGGTATTTATGTTTAGTATCTTCCAAGAATGCGACACGAAGATTTTCAAGAAAATCTCCCGACCATAGATTACCCTTTACATGGAAACTTTTCTGGAAATTTTGTTTTTCTCAAAAATGGCTCTAACGATTTTGATTAAAATACCGCATGTCAAACATATTTACATCACAAATAAAATGGCTATTTTGAATTTTCTGGGAATAGCCTCTTTATTCTGGATGAGTTTTGCAGAATTATGCATAACGGTAGGCAACCTTAATCTGTCTCAAAGCGAACCTAACCTCAATCGTTTCACATAGGGACCAACTTTTATAGATTTGTCTGCTGCTTTAACATTGAACCAATTCTGCTCAAGTTTATCTCAATCAGCATGATGTATCATATTTTGTAGGTACTTATATGAAACAGCTGTTTTGCTTTTCTGCTTATAAATCATCACAAACTTTCCATACAGAACGAAACTCGTGTGCTACAAAAAGTGATAAGTGTATGTGCTCACAGATTATGTGCAAATTAATACCGACGTATTGATTACTCTATATTAGTAATGTTTGGGCGTCATTATATCGCCTTTAGCTCTTTTTTTTTATTGTTTCATTTATATAGCCCCCTTTAACATGTAAAGCCATGCGATCATTTGAATAAAATTAGGGTAGAAGGTACAGAACCGACGTAGGAAAATTTGCTTTTGTTAATAGGACCATTGAAGAATGGAATGAGTTGCCTGTAGCAGCCTTTCAGGACTGCCCTCTGACCTTAAAGAAGTTTAGGAATAATTAAAGAGAATAAATGTTAGTTAATTTGAGTAAATATTGTGAAGTAATTAAGGATCTCAAAAATCTGCATTAGTGTATATTATTATTAATGTATATATTAGTAATGTATAGTATTAATGTTGAGGCTTTGTAATAACTGTTTATAAACATGCTGGTAATTGACATAGGCATTACTATACTGAATAATAAGTAATAAGTATTTAAAAATACATGTATATACGTATATAATATGTTAGTTGTATTACTATTCTTAATTTAACTTAAGATTATTATTGTAAGTGAATTTTGTACATTTAACTCTGCCACCGGTCAGTACCCAATTGCAGGGAATACATACATACATACCTACATACATACATACATACATACATACATACATACATACATACATACATACATACATACATACACACATTCACACATATACACATACATACATACATACATACATACATACACACATGCACACATACATACACACATGCACACATGCATACATACATACATACATCACACACATACACAATAACATACATACATACACACATACATACACACATGCACACATACATACACACATGCACACATACATACACACATGCACACATACATACATCACACATACACACATGCATACACACAGACACACACATACTTACATACATACACACATACATACATACACACATGCACACATACATACACACATGCACACATACATACACACATACATACATACACACATACACACATTCACACATATACACATACATACACACATACACATACATACATACACACATTCACACATATACACACATACACATACATACACACATACACAAATACATACACACATGCACACATACATACATACATCACACATACACACATACACACATACATACACACAGACACACACATACATACATACACACAGCCACACATATACACACATACATACATACACACAGACACACACATACATACATACACACAGACACATACATACTTACATACACACATACATACACACAGACACACACATACATACATACATACATACATATATATACACATACATACACTACACACATACACACATACATACATACTCACATACATACATACACACATACATGCATACACACATACATACACATATACACATACATACACACATACATACACATACACACATACATACACATACACACATACATACATACATACATACATACACACATACACACATACATACACACATACATACATACACACATACACATACACACATACATACACACATACATACACACATACATACATACTCACATACACACATACATACATACGCACATACATACACACATACCCACATACACATACATACATACACACATACATACACATACACACATACATACATACACACATACATACATACATACTCACATAAACACATACACACATACATACATACATACATACATACATACATACATACATACATACATACATACATACATACATACATACATACGTACACACATACATACGTACATACATACATACATACACACATACATACGTACATACACACATACATATATACATACATACATACATACATACATACATACATACATACATACACACATACACACATACGTATCGGGGACTTTGCTTAGAAACAACTCTTTGTCTGCAAGTTCTGTACGTTGGGTTTAAATCGTTTTGCTTCCTCACACATTTACTCTGAAATACAAACTTCCAGACTCTGTCGGGGACAGGAAATAATTCTGGTTAAAGAAAAATTGTCAACCTCAGCCGGGAATCGAACCCGGGAACTTCGGGTGAGAAGTCAGGAATTTTTAAATTAGTTTATGGAAATAAAATTAATATAGTTGATTTTTTTGTTTTATTTTACTTTTTATGAAATTTTAGTCATACATACCCTTTAGCGTAATAGCTGTTATGATTAGTTGACTGATTTATTATTCTGTGATCAATTTCAGAAATAAGATTAGCGAATTATAATATGTAAACGCGCTGTTACTTTGTTATTTTGTGAGGTCATGAAAGCCTACGTAGACAATTTGTTTTGTATATTAGCAATGTTCCAGCTATTACGACGGTTACAGAAAATGCAGATGGATTTGCGACCTTATGTAGGCAAAACATGAACTGAAATAATTAGTCTTCTGAAATGGGATGGAATTTCGTATTCTAAGTTAACAGTAATGTTCACCTTGTGTCAAGTGTGATGGAAATCGGCACAACTCTATAAAAACGTATACAGTGCAAGCATGCGTACATTGAGCAAAGTTTAAGTATTTTTGAATTGAAACCAATAACAGAAATATCTCGTAAATGGTTAACTCCAAAAAATAAATAATAATAGTAATAATTATAATTATGTACGTGGCATAAATTATGTGTTTAACGAGATCTACATTTTTGTGCAGTAAGTTTTTGTCTATCTTTTATGGTATATCAGTTATACAAAATTCATCCAGAATGAAGAGGTCTTCAGAGGCTATTCCCAGAAAATGTGAGATATGTTCCATTTATATACCTGTTCTGCAACCAAGTATTCTTACAAAAGCTTATTCTTGTATCTGCTTCAAGCTAGTTGAGATAAACATTAGCACAAATAATGCTTATAAGTAGAAGGGAAATATACAAAAGTATTTACAGCTTACCAAGTACATAAAAGTCATCCAAATTGAACACTTCAGAGACTATTCCCAAAAAATGCAATATAAATATATACATTTCATTTTTCACGAAATTATCTTTAATGTATAATAATTTAATAAAAATCATTAGAGCCATTTTTGAGAATATGGAAAATTCTCGAAATCTTGCATGTAAATGGTAGTTTCAGGTTGGGGATTTTCGCATCCTTCGAAGATACTGATCTTAGTACCAAGTTTGGTATTTAACCGAATTTTCGATTATGAGCAGTTCAGACACAAACGAACCTTTTCTAAAACACTTTTCCCCTCCTTTTGGGGGGGGGGGGGTTTACTAAACATGTGCGGAATGCAATAGCTTCTCTGACTACTGTGTAAATTGTACGTGGTAGAAAAAGCAACGTGGTATTTTAATGAAAATATTTAGTTATTTATTAAGAAAATAAAAACAAGGAAAGTAATTTGTTTATTGAAAACATTTGTGTAGTATCTTTGGAGGAGATTTACATGACTTTTAGGTTTTATGGAATACGAAATGTGTGTTTCACCTGAAATATTGATATCAAATTGCTGTGTGGAGAAGGTAACATCAACGTTCCGTTCATATGGCGTAAGAAGGCAACTATGCAACTGAGGACATCTAGCGGCAAGTTGATGTTGGTATAACTAACACAGCACAGTGTATTGAGCGGTTGCATCTGAAGGAATGTCACGGCGCAGTAAATATTTTACTTTTGTCCCGACTTAAAGAATTGGCTGTTCTCTTGGGAAGCCTGGCCGCGTCGCGTCGCAACAAAACAAGTACAGGCTGCTTCTAACTGTTTGAGTCATTCAAATCCTTCCACTCATTCATTTGTTTCATTTCTATAGCCCCCTTTAAATCTAAAGCCATATCGGGGGCTTTGCATTAGAAACAACTCTTTTTCTGTAGGTTCTTTACGTAGGGTTAAAATCGATTTTACTTTCTCTACACGCACTATGTACTTAGTGTATAGAGAAGGTATTATATTGCACTCAAAAATTCGATACCGAGATTTCACCGGAAATACATGCTATGGGTCCCCCAGAATAAAAAAAATAGAAAAAGGTCCATTTGTGTGTGTGTGTGTGTGTGTGTGGGCAGCATAGCTCAAAATCGAAAAGACCGTTAAATATCATAGAAAGAGTTTCAGGAACCCCCACCCCACCCCAAACTACCTTTTACATGGAAAAAATTTCGAAAAATGTTATTTTCTCAAAAATAGCACTAACGATTTTGATTAAAATCTCTTATATTTAAGATATTTACATGCCAAATAAAATGTATATCTCGCATTCTCTGGGAATAGCCTCTAAAGACCTCTTTATACTGATAATTTTTATTGCATTTTTCATACCTTCTAAACCGTAAGAGATAGACAAAAACTTACTACACAAAAATGTAGATCACCATAAAACACCAATTTATATATATATTTCGTGGAGTTGCCGGTTATCGAAATATTTGTTCTTATTGATTTCAGTTTTAAAATACTTAAACTTTTCCCATTTGGGAACTTGGCTAACGCTGGGCCACGCAAAGAAACGGATTTCGATCCCATAGCAACCACATTTTAAAACATTTGACAGTCGGTTTAATCTGGTCTAGTTATAAGGAAGTAAGTAATAAGACACTTTCTGCTAGTGTTTTAGCATTAAATAGATGAAAAAGCTTATTATTATTATTATTATTATTATTATTATTATTATTATTATTAATAATTTGTTACAGAGATGTAGAGAAAGTCATGTGAATGGAGTACATGAGATTTTTTATTTTCCTTACACATTCACTCTCATATACATACTTCCAGACTTATGGAATAACTCTGGTTAAAGAAAAAGCCGGGAACCGAACCCGATGATCTCTTAACCACGGAGACCTTAAAGTCCGCCTGGGTGGCGTGTCTGCCTCGCATTCAGTAGGTTGTGAATTCGAATCTCCCTTAGGGTAAGAAACACGGACATGTTGTTTTTTCTCGGGGTTTTCACTTACCCTGAGTAACTTTAAGCTCATTGGACCCCGAGATCATTCATCGTCACTAGAGGTTGTTAGAATTCCTATGTTTTTGTGTCGTTAAGGGTAACATTGCTAGTTGAAATAAGCGGGCGTAAAAACCCGTAGCTTGTCTTCCTTCGGAAGGTAAATAAAGCCGTTGATCCCGTGTCGTAGATTAATCTGTGTTTCACGCCCAGTATGGAATGGGACTCTGAGAACCGCAGCAGTTAAAGGGCGTCTGGGTGGCACAACGATCTTCACTTGTACATAAAGTATATCAGAATTAGCTCTAAACAGACATGGTACCTTAGCGCTGCTCTGAGAAGGACTCATTATAAAATAGAATAACAGAAAAAAAAAAAAAAATGTGTAAAAAAGAAAGAAAAATCAAAACGAAATCAGGATGGTGCACTTATTAAGAAAAAAATCAGATATGTTCCATTCACAAGACTTTCTCTATATCTCGTTACAAATTCTTTTTAAAGGCATATTTTCCTCTATCTATTTCGTACCACTCAAGATAAACATTACTTGTTTCCTTGTAAGCAGAAGAGAAATAAAGGAACACACTAGGCTAAAGTGATGGCCAAGTGTTTTAATAGCTGTATCTATGAAATTGAAATCCGTTTCTTTGGATGGTCACGGTTTAACAAGTTCCCGTATGAGAAAACTTGTAAGCATTTTAAAACTAAAACCAATAGCAGGGAATATCTCGAAAATGGTTAACTCAACGAAAAAAATGTATGTGCTATAAATTGTGCGTTAGAAGGAGAGCTATCTCATACGGATTTCCAGTTATCACAGCGATGAACTAAAGAACATTTCTGCTAATGTTAATTAATTTGTTACAAAAACAGGGAGAAAGTCATGTGAATAAAACGCATAAGATATTTTTGTTGCCATTTCCCATATCATAGACCAAGTATTTGCAAAATTGCTTCAAAACAACAATACGAGTTTGTAGCATTATTCATGTTTGTTTGATCGGATGGTTTACTATATAGTCATTATAGTACACATTGTGTGTTGATCAATTGATAAATACATTGTCGAGGTTCAATACGTTGTTAGAAAAAAGTTTGTATTTAGTAACCATCGTCTCTTACTAGATGGCAGTTAACGCTTCTGCTATATCTGTCATGTACTTTCGTTGCCATAGGCCATTGAATCAACACTTCTATTTAAAAGGCTTAACACCGAAAGAGATAAAAGCCGAGTTGGGTGAAGTTGATGGCACATCTGCTCCTGCCTTTGCAACTATTTACGATTGGATAAATGAATTTAAACGTGGCCGTACATCCAAAAAGTATGCACATCATTCCGGACGTCCAGTGAAAGTGATTACTTCCGAGATTATTGATAAAGTCCAGAATATGGTTTTTTAGTGATCGACAAATCAAAATTTGTGAAATAGTAGAGGCCACAGGCATATCACAAGTTATAGTGTTCTCAATTTTGTACAAAAAATTAGGTTTGTCAAATGTCTCAGCAAGATGGGTGCCGCGTTTGCTCTCAATGGAGAATAAACGCGGTCATGTGGTCGATTTGGAATCTGGTTTGATACTTCTCCGCCGCAATCCTGACGAGTTTCTGCGTCGATACATAACTGCTTGATGAAACATAGATACATCCCAGAGACAAAAGTATAGTGGAAACAGTGGCTCCGAAGAGTGCAAAGGTGATGAAATCTACAGGTTGATGGCCTCCATTTTTTTGGAATGCACGCGGAATCTACATTGATTACTTGCAGAAAGGAAGAACGATAAATGGAGAGTATTGTGTATCGTTATTACACCGGTTGAAGGGAGAAATCAAGAAGAAAAAACGCTCTCATCTGGAAAGAAAAACTCTCTTCCATCAAGACAATGCAGGGGTGCGGTTTCGATGGCGAAAGTTGTAGAATTGCTACAACATCCACCGTATTCACCAGATTTGACCCCCCATTGACTTTTTTTTTTTTTTTTTAATTTCCAAACTTGAAAAAGTAGCTCGGCGAAAAATGATTCACGTCTAACAAAGAGGTAATCTCTCAAACAGATGCCTATTTTGAGGATCTTCCCGAAATCCTAAGATCATGGGTTCAAACCCGGCGGAGGACGATGGATTTTTTCGGCCGTAATAATCCTTAGCATGGCTTCTTTCGGAAGGGAAGTAACACCATTGGTCCCGTGTCGTTGATTTACGGCACGTAAAAGAACTTCAAGCCTGATAAAGAGGCCCCTGAGCAAAATTAAGCGGTCTTTCACGCCCAATATAGAATGGGACGCTGAGAACCACAGCAGTTAAAGAGCGTCCATAAATAAAACTACATTTACATTTCTACCTAAATCCTACTTTTTGGAAGGTTTAAAACAGTTGGAGAAACGCTGGAAAAGGGTATCGAGCTAAAAGGAGACTCGGTATGTGGAAAAAAAGTACCAAAAATAATTTGCTTTTCTATATTTTTGTAAGAGCTTGTTGAAGGCTGCTAGTACATATGTCAATTTGTAGTTACACCTGTTTATAGATAGCACCACTGTTGTAATAATAATTATTATTGTCCGTTTCTACATATATTTCCGTGACCTGTCACATGCAACAGGCTTCCTGAGAATCATATTTTAAACATGACATAAGCGCTGAAGGTCAGCTGATTCCAAGGAAACATTAAATAATTGAATCATACAAGGTCGGCACGAACATATTGACAGATGAGCTCACTAAAAATATTCTTCTTTCTTTCACCTTCAAGCTAATCTAGATAAACATTAGCAGAAATGGAATTATTACTTGCTTCTTTGTCAGTAGAAGGAAAAAAATCTGATGTTAATCCATTCACATGAATTTCTCTATATCTTTACAACAAATTATTGTTAAAAAGCCCATGCTTCTTTTTACTTCATGTTAATCGAGAAAAAATTAGCAGAAATAGACTTATTACTTGTTTCTTTGTAAGTAGAAGCGAAATAAGGGAGTAGCATAGGTTAAAGTGATAGTCAAAAGCTGGTTGCTATGTCACTGAAGTACCTTTGTTTGTATGGACACGAATTGACAAATTCCTGTATGAGAAAGCTGAAACCAAAAACAAGGAATATCTAAAAAAACGATCAACACCACGAAATAGATGTATATAAGATAAATTGTGTGTTTTAACGTGCTCTACATTTTTTGTGTGGTAAGTTTTTGTTTATCTGTTACAGTTTAGCAGTTATGCAAAATTCCTCAAAATTAATCCAGAATAAAGTAGTATTCAGAGGCTATTTCCAGAAAATTCAGAATATACATTTTATTTGTCAGGTAAATATCTTTAATATAATATATTTTAATCAAAATCATTAGAGTCATTTTGGAGAAAATCAACATTTTCGAAAAAAGTTTCATGTAAAAGGTAGTTTGTGGTGGGATGATTTTCTTGAGAATCGTCGTATCGCATCTTATCTTTTTTTTTTTTTTTTTTTTTTTTAAACTACCGAAGTCTGATTAGGACTCCGGCGCTGTATTCCCGTTTACATTTCCCCCCACCCTAAGTTTACTGTATGATTACTGGTTTTACTGTTCCTTTACACAAACATATACACATTGCACAAACTTATAACACCCATGCCCAAGGCGGGACTCGAACCCATGATCCCCTGCCCACGAAGCGACTTCATGAAACAATGAGAGATTTTATAAAACAATATTTACACATTAAATTAATAATTATATCTAGTTTGTAACATTAATTATTGGAATTTTAACAATAATACTTACCTATGTAGAGTATCATACAACAGTATATTGAAAGTATACAATATTTTACAATGCAGAAGTAAGTTTACAATCTTTTATGTATTTAAACCATGATAATAATTTGGTTGGTTTGTCGAGTGCTGCCTGAATATCTGGAGGAATTTGGTGGCTGGTTCTGTACTTAGAATAGTGAGCACATTCCGTTATGATGTGCTTGACTGATAGTCTCTGACTGCAGTGTTCACAGGATGGAGGTTGCTGTTTGGTGGATACATAGTCATGAGTTAGTTTAGTTTGTCCAGTTCTTAGTCTGGAGAGTATCATCTGTTGATAGTCTCTGGTTGTTGTTTAGTGAATACATAGTCATGAGTTAGTTTAGTTTGTGCAATTCTTAGTCTGGTGAGTATCATCTGTTGATAGTCTCTGGCTACAGTGTTCACAGGATGGAGGTGGCTGTTTGGTGAATACATAGTCATGAGTTGGTTTAGTTTGTCCAGTCCTTAGTCTGGTGAGTATCATCTGTTGATAGTCTCTGGCTGCAGTGTTCACAGGATGGAGGTGGCTGTTTGGTGAATACATAGTCATGAGTTAGTTTAGTTTGTCCAATTCTTAGTCTGGTGAGTATCATCTGTTGATAGTCTCTGGTTGTTGTTTGGTGAATACATAGTCATGAGTTAGTTTAGTTTGTCCAATTCTTAGTCTGGTGAGTATCATCTGTTGATAGTCTCTGGCTGCAGTGTTCACAGGATGGAGGTTGCTGTTTGGTGGATACATAGTCATGAGTTAGTTTAGTATGTCCAGCTCTTAGTCTGGTAGCATCTGTTGATAGTCTCTGGTTACAGTGTTCACAGGATGGAGGTTGCTATTTGGTGAATACATAGTCATGAGTTAGTTTAGTATGTCCAGCTCTTAGTCTGGTAGCATCTGTTGATAGTCTCTGGTTACAGTGTTCACAGGATGGAGGTTGCTGTTTGGTGAATACATAGTCATGAGTTAGTTTAGTATGTCCAGCTCTTAGTCTGGTAGCATCTGTTGATAGTCTCTGGTTACAGTGTTCACAGGATGGAGGTTGCTATTTGGTGAATACATAGTCATGAGTTAGTTTAGTTTGTCCAATTCTTAGTCTGGTGAGTATCATCTGCTGATAGTCTCTGGTTGCTGTTTGGTGGATACATAGTCATGAGTTAGTTTAGTTTGTCCAATTGTTAGTCTGGTGAGTATCATCTGCTGATAGTCTCTGGCTGCAGTGTTCACAGGATGCAGGTGGCTGTTTGGTGAATACATAGTCATGAGTTAGTTTAGTTTGTCCAATTCTTAGTCTGGTGAGTATCAGCTGTTGATAGTCTCTGGCTACAGTGTTCACAGGATGGAGGTTGCTGTTTGGTGGATACATAGTCATGAGTTAGTTTAGTTTGTCCAGTTCTTAGTCTGGTGAGTATCATCTGTTGATAGTCTCTGGTTGTTTGGTGAATACATAGTCATGAGTTAGTTTAGTTTGTCCAATTCTTAGTCTGGTGAGTATCATCTGTTGATAGTCTCTGGCTGTTTGGTGGATACATAGTCATGAGTTAGTTTAGTTTGTCCAATTCTTAGTCTGGTGAGTATCATCTGTTGATAGTCTCTGGCTACAGTGTTCACAGGATGGAGGTGGCTGTTTGGTGAATACATAGTCATGAGTTAGTTTAGTTTGTCCAATTCTGAGTCTGGTGAGTATCATCTGTTGATAGTCTCTGGTTGTTGTTTGGTGAATACATAGTCACGAGTTAGTTTAGTTTGTCCAATTCTTAGTCTGGTGAGTATCATCTGTTGATAGTCTCTGGCTACAGTGTTCACAGGATGGAGGTGGCTGTTTGGTGAATATATAGTCATGAGTTAGTTTAGTTTGTCCAATTCTTAGTCTGGTGAGTATCATCTGTTGATAGTCTCTGGTTGTTGTTTGGTGAATACATAGTCATGAGTTAGTTTAGTTTGTCCAATTCTTAGTCTGGTGAGTATCATCTGTTGATAGTCTCTGGCTACAGTGTTCACAGGATGGAGGTTGCTGTTTGGTGAATACATAGTCATGAGTTAGTTTAGTATGTCCAGCTCTTAGTCTGGTAGCATCTGTTGATAGTCTCTGGTTACAGTGTTCACAGGATGGAGGTTGCTGTTTGGTGAATACATAGTCATGAGTTAGTTTAGTATGTCCAGCTCTTAGTCTGGTAGCATCTGTTGATTGTCTCTGGTTACAGTGTTCACAGGATGGAGGTGGCTGTTTGGTGAATACATAGTCATGAGTTAGTTTAGTTTGTCCAATTCTTAGTCTGGTGAGTATCATCTGTTGAGGGTTTTGTATATTTTAATAAATGATGTGTTACTTTTTTCTTCATGCAGTTTACTATTGCGATTATTTTCAATCCAGTTGTTCTTCCATTTTTGTATCAGCTTCTTCTGAATATACTGTATGGCATCTTCATGTAGAATAGGGATACGGGGATAAACTGGTGGTTGTTTTGTTGCTTCTTGTGCTGCTTTATCTGCTCTTTCTTTCCCCTCTATCTCCTGATGAGAAGGTATCCACTTTAAAGTTACTACTTTATTTTCGAGCAAAATTTGGTTGTATAAATGATGGTTTTCTTTGTTCAGTGAATTATCTGACGACAGATTCTGAAGGGAAATTAAAGCTCTATAGGAATCTGAAAAAGTTACACATTTCCTGTTTGAGTTTATTGCTTCCAAAGATTTTTAATTGCAAATTGTTCACTGGAGAAGATGGAGTAAGATTCCGGTAATTTGTATATCAGTGTACATTCTGGAAATACAACAGCGCATCCGTTTCCATACTCGGACTGGGAACCAACAGTGTAGATTTCTATGCAGCCTTGCTTGTGTATATTTATCTCTTTGAAAAGTCTTTGCTGTGTGATTCTATGAACTTCATTCTTGGCTATTGGGACATTTTAGTCATGGCTTACGTTCGTGCTTATAACATCGGAAGAGATAATCCTAGTTCCTCTAATCATATAGGTAAGGGTTAGTTGTTTTCTTATTACTTGGAGTGCTGGTTCTTTTGCTTCTATCTGTAAACTTTAGTTAGGGCTTGTACGATGAGCTCCAAGAATTATTAGCAGTGACGATATTTTAATCAAAATCGTTAGAGCTATTTTTAAGAAAATCAAAATCTTCGAAATTTTTTCCATGTAAACGTAGTTTGGGGGGGGGGGATTTTTCCCAAAATCTTCGTGATACCGAAATTTCACCGGAAATGCACGTATGTATCCAAAAAAGTTTTTTTTGGAAAAAGTTCCGTGTGTGTGTCCGTGTGTCTGTGAACACGATATCTCAAAAACGTAAAGTCGGTAAAATATGAAACTTGGAATTTAAGTTTAATATCTTCCAGGGATGTGACACGAAGATTTTGAGAAAATTTTCCCCACCCCAAACGTTTTTTGAAAAATTTGATTTTCTCAAAAATGCCTGTAACGTTTTTGATTAAAATACCGTATGTTAAAGATATTTATATGGCAAATAAAATGTATATCTTGAATTTTCTGGGAATAGCCTCTAAAGACTCTTTATTCTGAATGAATTTTACTGAATTTTGCGTATCTGGTAAACCTTGAGAGATAGACAGAAACTTACTAACCAAAAAATGTAGATGAGATTAAAACACACAACTTATGGTATATACGTTTTTTTCGTAGAATGAACCATTTCTGAGATATTCCTTGTTAATGTTTTCAGTTTTAAAATACTTAAGATTTTGTCACACGGAAGAGGAACGGATTTTAACCACATAGAACCAGCTTTTCACATTCGTTTTAGCATAGTTTATTTCTTTATTTTCCTTCTACTTACAACCTTGCAAGTAATAAGACAATTTCTGGTAATGTTTATCTCCATTATAAAATGGATAGAAGAATAAGCAATAACTTGCTAAAGAGATGTGAATGGAACACATCAGATGTTTTTGAATTCAGGGAGTCTCAAAATGTGTACTTCTATTGAAAACTCAGTTTGTAATCGAATTTTTGAGTGCAATTTAATACCTTCTCTATACACTATGTAGGTTTATAGTACGTGTAGAGAAATTAATATGGCATTAGAGCTGTGTTGTGTAGAATTTCTAAGTAATAGTAGTATTTTATTAAGTTTATAATAATACAATATTTGCGTCACACAGTCGCATGGGTTGGGTGACCGTACATCATACATGCTGTCGAAAAATACTTGAGTTTAGAATATTAGCTACCTATCTATTTTATATATCTTAACAACATAAGAAATACACACACACACAAACACAGACGCATACACACAGACACACACACACACTCACACACACACACACACTCACACACACACACACACACACGCTCGCGCGCTACAACAGAACCACAGAACAATAAAAGAAAGAACACACACACACACACACACACACACACACACACACACACTTGCACTCACAGCTACACCACGTATTCATACATATAGATTACTTCAACACCAAATAAGTCTATATTTACTCAAATGTCTTATCTCTTAGTGGATGAACTTCCATTATGTTTGTGCCCAGGCTTGGCCAGTTTTGGTTGTTTAGAATCAAATCCCAGAATGCTGTCCTTCGTCTGTTTGAAGCTAAAAATACTTCCGACAATAATTTTTTCCTAGCATCCTCCATCTGCACGCAATCTGCCAAAATATGCGATCCATCTGCCAGTCTTCCTGATCCACGCATAATGGGCAAATCCACCTACCAGCTTCATCCACTACCTTAAGTGTTTTCCACCTTCCCAACCTAAGCAACGCTATTCCCGACCTTTGTTTCATACCCACTTCTAAAATATGTTTTTTTAACCCACCCAATTTTTATGTCATTTTGTAACTGCAATGACGATTTTTTTCTACATTGAGGAACTGGTTAGGTGTTATGGTAAAGCCGAGGTAATTTTCTCAGCTGCTGGTATACAGTTTTTGTGACACAGAGGGTCAGGCCAGGAAACATTTCAAGTCGTGATTATTTACCTTAACGAAGGAAATAATTCAGCTGTTCCCGCATTTGGAAATGGCGCTCCGGAAATTAAACAGCGTGTTGGGAACTCATTAACAGAGTGCCTAAAATATCCATACAGGAACACCAGTTAATTCTCATCTCAGATTTTGTATCTGGCTTCAGTAGTTTCCGTTATTTACAATGTTGCTCGTGCACAAGGTATTGCATTCCACCGGAAATTACACGTTTGGAGACCCCGAATAAAAACATTTTTAGAAAAAATGTCCGTGTAAGCGCGTGTATGTGTTTGCCGTCGGTCTAGCTGTTCTACCATCCGTAGTCAGATGACGAAGTGTAACTAGCATTTTAAGCTGTCAATTTCTCGCACTTTACCAACCACTTAGCTCCGCGGCAAGCAGATGGCGTTAGGGTGCCGCCCAGTTTAGCTTTTCTACCATCCGTAGTCAGATGACAAAGTGTAGCTAGCATTTTAAGGTTTCATCTCACACTTCACCTATCACGTAGCTACGCGACAAGCAGATGGCGTTAGGGTGCCGTCCAGTTTAGCTTTTCTACCATCCGTAGTCAGATGACAAAGTGTAGCTAGCATTTTAAGGTTTCATCTCACACTTCACCTATCACGTAGCTACGCGACAAGCAGATGGCGTTAGGGTGCCGTCCAGTTTAGCTTTTCTGCCATCCGTAGTCAGATGACAAAGTGTAGCTAGCATTTTAAGGTTTCATCTCACACTTCACCTATCACGTAGCTACGCGACAAGCAGATGGCGTTAGGGTGCCGTCCAGTTTAGCTTTTCTGCCATCCGTAGTCAGATGACAAAGTGTAGCTAGCATTTTAAGGTTTCATCTCACACTTCACCTATCACGTAGCTACGCGACAAGCAGATGGCGTTAGGGTGCCGTCCAGTTTAGCTTTTCTGCCATCCGTAGTCAGATGACAAAGTGTAGCTAGCATTTTAAGGTTTCATCTCACACTTCACCTATCACGTAGCTACGCGACAAGCAGATGGCGTTAGGGTGCCGTCCAGTTTAGCTTTTCTACCATCCGTAGTCAGATGACAAAGTGTAGCTAGCATTTTAAGGTTTCATCTCACACTTCACCTATCACGTAGCTACGCGACAAGCAGATGGCGTTAGGGTGCCGTCCAGTTTAGCTTTTCTACCATCCGTAGTCAGATGACAAAGTGTAGCTAGCATTTTAAGGTTTCATCTCACACTTCACCTATCACGTAGCTACGAGAGGGTATTGTTTATGCTATCTTGGATAGATGGTAGCACAATCGCAATTACCAATAGCCTGAAAGTGGAATTTTAGGTCGGGATCGTTGGTTGGCCCCAGGACCGTTACTGCTTGAGCTGTTCCACTCAGTTAAAATATGATTTTGTGCAAGTCCTAGAGAAAGGTTTCATAATGAGTTCATTTGTTGTCTGAAATCCTTCAATAAATATAAGAGTGAAAATAACTTTTCTCGGGCTATCAGCCAGGTGAATTCTGGAATAATTTCCAAGCTTTCAAGAGCTAACGTCGCTCTCATCTCTCATTCCCTGAAGATGAGAGTGACGTTAGCTCTTGAAAGCTTGGAAATTATTCCAGAATTCACCTGGCTGATAGCCCGAGAAAAGTTATTTTCATACCGCCGCCAGGAAAGCTTCAAATATAAGTGTTTGGAAATGCAGCACATGGCTCTGTACCGTCTGAAAGCGCTCCAAGTCAAATATCCGCCGCTCTCCGCAACAATCCTAGGAGTGTTGTCTAAGTGTTCATTCACTCATCATGCAAACTAACGTGTTCCATTCATATGATGTCCTCTAGCTGTTCGGTAAACAAACCTTTTATTGAAAACAGTAATCTGTTATCTACAGAATTGGTCTTATTACTAGCTTCCTTGTAAGTAGAAGGCAAATAAGAAAATGCACAGTCTCGTCTTTTAAAAGCCGGCCGCTATGTGAAACAATTGAAATTCAAATATCTTTGCTTGCCAGGAGTAAGCAAACGAGAAACGAGAAGAAAGATGTCTTCCCGTTTTAGAGAATTGAAGCTAATAATCCGGAATACCTCAAAAACGGTTAAGTCTACTCAAAAAACAAAACAAACAAAAAACGACCTTTACATGAAATTTTTTAAAAATGTTTGTTCTTCTCAAAAGTGGCTGTAACAATGTTGATTAGAATACCGTATATTAAATACATTTTCATCACAAATAAACTGTATATTTTGAATTTTGTGGGAATAGCCTCTGAAGACCTGTTTATTCTGGATGAGTTTTGCAGAATTTTGCTAAACGGTTAAACCGTAAGAAATAGACAAAAACATACTAGACAAGTATTGTAGATCCCGTTAAAACGCACAATTTATGTCAAACACGGTTATTTTAATACACAACTGGCATTTTTTGAGATATTCTTTGTTACTGGTTTAAATTTTCAGATATTTTAAGAAGTGCAACCGGAAGTGACGCTTCATCTGCCTAGTTTTACTGCAGGCCATGCAAAACGAGGTAAACTTCAGTTGTCGCTTTATCCCTTTACTTACAAGGAAGCAAATAATAAGACAATTTCTCTTAGTGATTAGCTTGAAGTAGTACGAACTGGAGTTAACCATTTCTGACTTCATAAACCCAAAGTCGCGGGTTCTAACCCGGCGGAGGACGATGGATTTTTTCGAGCATAAAAATCCTTAGCATGTCTTCCTTCGGAAGGGAAGTAAAGTCGTTGGTTCCGTGTCGTAGATTTACGGCACATAAAAGAACCTCAAGCCTGACAGAGAGGCCTCTGAGCAAAATTAAGCGGTATTTCACGCCCATTATAGAATGGGACGCTGAGAACCACAGCAGTTAAAGAGCGTCCATAAATAAAATGCCATTTCCATTTTTTTTCTCTATACGTACTATGTACATAGTGCATAGAGAAGGTATTGCATTCCACCAAAAAATTCGATACCGAGAATATAACTGGAAATACATGTTTTAGGGTCCCCTGTATAAAAAAAAGCATTTTCCGAAAAAGGTTTATGTCTGTGAACACGATAACTTAAAAACGAAAAGTCGATAAAATACCAAACTTGGTATTCAAGTTAAGTATCTTCCAGGGATGCGACACGAAGATTTTGAGAAAAATTTCCCCACCCCAAACGTTTTTTGAAAAATTTGATTTTCTCAAAAATGCCTCTAACGATTTTGATTAAAACACCGCATATTAAACATATTTACCTGACAAATAAAATGTATATCTTGAATTTCCTGGGAATAGGCGCTGAAGACTGCTTTATTCTGGATGAATTTTACAGAAATATTGTATAACTGCTAAACCGTAAGAGATGGACAAAAACTTACCACACAAAAAATGTAGAGCACATTAAAACATACAATTTATATCATATATTTTTTTTTCGTGGAGTTGATCGTTTTTGAGATATTCCTTGTTATTGGTTTCAGCTTTGAAAACCTTATACTTTTCTCATACAGGAATTTGTCAACTCGTGTCCATACAAACAAAGGAACTTCAGTCACATAGCACCAGCTTTTGATTATCGCTGTAACCTATGGTAGTCCCTTATTTCGCTTCTACTTACAAGGAAGCAAGTAATAAGAATATTTCTGCTATTTTTTTCTCGATTAGCATGATGTAAATAGAAGCATAAGCTTTTTAACAATAATTTGTTGCTGAGTTGTAGAGAAAGTCATGTGAATGGTACACATCAGATTTTTTGATAGTGTTTAACGTCCGGTTTTACTACTTGTGGCACCGCAGGCGATGACTCTGATGATGCATGGAATGAAGATGGAGCACTGGTGGAATGCGATGGTGGGGGAACTGGGAGAAAACCCGTCCCTACGACGCTTTGTCCAACACAAGTCTCACATACGGTCGCTTGAGATCGAACCCGGACCGTCTAGATGAGAGGCGAATGGTCTAACGACGGCGTGGCCCTAGATAGCCGTTTTTCTCTCTCTCGGCCATGCAGAGAGAATGAAATTTCAAAAGCATCACGACCAGCTCTTAAATTTAACCTTGTACGTGCAAGGCATGATGCAGTAAGACAATTTCTGCAAAAGTTTATCTGGGTTAACAAGTTTATGGAAGAATGATATGTACAAAAAAGTGAGTAGAGAAGTCATATGAATGTAACAGGTCAATTTTAACCTTCCATTCGATACTGGACGTGAAATACCGCTTTATTTTGCTCAGAGGCCCCTCGGGACCAACGGTTTTATTCCCCTTCCGAAGGAAGCCATGTTAGAATTTCTACGCCCCAAACTCCGCCGGGTTTGAACCCGCGACCTTGGGTATATGAAGTTAGCATTACACCGCGGATGGCGACGCAAGTACTGACGAACGCACCTAAAGGAGGTAGCATCTCACGGGCATATAATTAATGAGAACTGCGCGCGCGGGCAAGACGATAAATTTAATGCACTTTGGAGAATGTATCGACTTCCGATACAGTCGCTGGCTTAAGAGTACTTTTCAAGATCATATTCTGCAGTCGAGTTAATCTTTTAAAACGTTTCACTTTTAATGGAGAATATTCCTCAAGTTCGGCTTCAAATACAGGACCAGACACTCGTTAGGTTAACTACTTGCTTTTATTCTTCTCCACTTCCTTACCTCATATGAAGATATTCGGGTAGAGTATCCAGGAACGGGGGATCAGGCCAATGCCTGCTGTAAAAACAAGTGGATGGTATTAAGGCGAAATTAATGAAAGAAAGCTGTAGATACATACATTTATACATACACACATGCATACACATATACATACATACACAGCTGCATACATACATACATTCATACATACACACATACATACACACATACATACACACATACATACTCGCATACATACACACATACATACACACATACATACATATACACATACATGCATACATACATAAATACATACATACTTACACACATACATGCATACACACATACATGCATACACACATACATGCATAAATACACATACATACACACATACATGCATACACACACATATATACACACATACATACATAATACATACATACACACATACATACGTACATACGTACACACATACATACGTACACACATACATACATACAGATACATAATACACACATATATACGTACACACATACATACACACATACATACATACTCACATACATACACACACATACATACACACATACATACATACACACATGCATGCATACATACATAAATACATACATACTTACACACATACATGCATACACACATACATGCATAAATACACACATACATACACACATACATGCATACATACATACACACATACATACACACATACATACATACATACATACATAATAAATACATACACACATACATACACACATACATACATAATACACACATACATACGTACACACATACATACATACATACCCATACATAATACACACATACATACGTACACACATACATACATACACACATACATACATAATACATACATACACACATACATACATACACACATACATACATACATACATACACACATACATACGTACACACATACATACATACATACATAATACATACATACACACATACATACATAATACACACATACATACGTACACACATACATACATACACATACATAATACACACATACATACGTACACACATACATACACACATACATACATACATACACACATACATACATACATACATACACACATACATACATACATAATACACACATACATACGTACACACACATACATACATAATACATACATACATACATACACATACATACATACATAATACACACATACATACGTACACACATACATACATACACATACATAATACACACATACATACGTACACACATACATACACACATACATACATACATACATACATACATACATACATACATACATACATACATACATACATACATACATACATACATACACACATACATAATACACACATACATACGTACACACATACATACATGCATACATACACACATCCACACATACATACACACATCCACATATACATACATACACACCTACATACATCAAACATACATACATACACACATACATAATACATATATACATAGAGGGCTGTTCAATAAAGAATGGCCCTAAATTCTTTACGGTTATAATTTCTCGCGCTAGAATTAAATTTGATGATATTGTGTAAGAAACTTGCCGCAGTACTTTGACTGATGGTATAGTCTTTTTCAGAACATGATAACTCTTCTTGCAGAGTTTGCTGTTGCCGTCGCTTAACCGAGACCAAGAAACAGATTTTTACTACCCTAGCACAGGTAACAGTTACTGCCTTGACTATAATTTTAGCCCTAGGTACGTCTTTTGGGTACGGGTGCTTTTACTGCCTTTGGTGTAATGCTAACTTCATATACCCAAGGTCGCGGGTTCAAACGATGGAGTTTTTCGGGCGTAAACATCCTTAGCATGGCTTCCTTCGGTAAAGCCGTGGGTCCCGTGTCGTAGATTTACCTCAAGCCTGATAGAGAGGCCTCTGAGCAAAATTAAGCGGTCTTTCACGCCCAGTATAGAATGGGGCGCTGGGAACCATAGCAGTTAAAGAGCGTCCATAAATAAAACACTATTTCCATTTTACACCGCAGCCGATGACCGGAGAAAACCCGCCCCACTGCCACAACGCGGCCAAGCTAAGTGCAAGAGATATCTACATGACAAGCATAGGCAGAATTAGTCTTATACCTAGCTTCCTTGTAGTAACTGTTACCTCGAGTCTCGTAGACATTCAACAATCTCCCTTATCCTGATAAGACGAATGGACCAACCAGGTTAAAGGACGTTAAGCTCAAAAAATAAAAATGCGCCACGACCCATCACATGACAGCACAACGTTTTCATCAACAATATAACAATTTTGTGCAATGACGCATCCCCCAGCAACTCGGCGTATCCTAGCAATATTGTTCACTTTGCATCTTTACAGGGCTTTTGCTTTCTCTAGCCGCATGTACAACGTACATATTGTTCAATACTTCGTATGTTCCATGGATGCGACACGAACCTTTCCAAGAAAATCCCCCAAACCAACCTATCCTTTATATGGAAAAATATTTTGAAAAATTAAATTCTCAAAAATGGCTGTAAGGGTTTTGATAAAAATCTCTTATATTTACACAACAAATAAAATATACATCCTGAATTTTATGGGAATAGTCTCTGAACACCTCTTTATTATTAATGCATTTTTCTAAATATTTCACAATCGGTAAAAAGTAAGAGATAGACGAAAACTTACTACACAAAAAAATGTAGATCTCATTAAAACACACAATTGATGAGATATACATTTTTTCATGGGGTTTGCCGTTGTTATTAGTTTCAGTTTTAAAATACTCAAAACTTTTCTGATACTGGAACTTGTCAACTCCTGGCCACGGATTTCATTCCCATAGCAACCACATTTTAAAACATTTGACTCGGTTTAGCCTAGTCCCTTATTTCCCTTCTACATAACAAGGAACTAAGTAATAGGACCGTTTCTGCTAATGTTTATGTCGATTAGAATGAAGTAAATAGAAGAATAAACTTTTTAACTATAATCTGTTAAAGTGAAAGTCATGTGAATGGACCACATCAGATTTTCGAATTATGTTGCCCAGTGGCACACACTGACAGTCATCTAAACTCATGGGACCTCAAAACGTGTATCTCCAATGTAATTTCTGTAGCAAATTTTTGAGTGGAATACCACTAGTGCTCTACCTACTTACATTGTACATTCGGGCTAGAGAAAGTAAGGAAACAAGTTCTCTTTGCTATCCTGCCAGAAGCAGGTGTTCTATTGTTTCACGAAGTAAGATAAACGGCGCATTCACATGTTTTGCTCTGGCTGTTCGGTAATATGCTATCTCCATCATGTAAATCATAGTCTTATGCAAACGGAAGTGTGTCAAACAACGAGAAATGTCTTCCCGTTTCAGAAAAGTTTAAGTGGTCAAAATTGAAACCAATAATCCGGAATATCTTAAAAACGGTTAACTCTACCAAAAAAAAAAAAAAGTATATAACATAAATTGTATGTTTAAATGAGATTACATTTTTGTTTGTTTGTTTAAGTTTTTGTCTATTTCTTACAGTTTGCCAGTTATACAAAAGTCATCCAGAATGAAGAGGTCTTCAGAGGCTATTCCCAGAAAATTCAAGATATACATTTCGTTTGTCATAAAAAATCTTGAACGTAAGGTATTTTAATCAAAATCATTTTTTCGAAAAATGTTCCTTGTAAAGGGTAGTTTGTGGTTAGGGGGATTTTCTTGAAAATCTTCGTGTCGCATCCTTGGACGATTCTAAACTTAAATACCAAGTTTGGTATTTAACGGTCTTTTCGTTTTTGAGTATGCTGTCCACAGACATACACACACGCACACGGACCTTTTTCTAAAAATTCTCTTTTTTTTTTGGAATCACGGGGTCCCAAAACATATATTTCCGGTGAAATCTCGGTATGGAATTTTTGGGTGCAATACAATACCTTATACACTATGTACATAGTACGTGTAGAGAAAGTAGGAATGGACCACTTGGCTGCAGGAAGCGCCGCTGTCAAACAGAAGTTGTAACTGAATTTGTTAAATACAGAACTCATTAGGTTGTGCAGGAAAATAAAAAGTGGTGGAGCCCCCCTTTACTATGTAGGGGAAGTTCATTCAGCTGAGGTCATACAGAATGTGGAGCATGGCGCTTGCTCCGCCCTCTACCAGCTATTGATTTTCTTCCAGCTCTGCACAACCGTGCTTGTAGTCTTGTGTAGTATTTTTAGCCCGGGAAATGTCCATCTAGGTCTGCTTGTACGTCTTCTGGACTGGGAAACGGCGTCCCAGAGTGTCCCTGCGTCTTGTGGCCTGGGAAATGTGTGTCTAGGTCTGGTATTCTGTCTTCTAACCTGCGGAATGGCCAACTAGGTATGTCCCTGCGTCTTTTGGCCTAGGAAATTTGTGTCTAGGCCTGGCATTCTGTCTTCTAACCTGCGGAATGGCCAACTAGGTGTGTCCCTGCGTCTTTTGGCCTGAGAAATGTGTACCTGGGTCTAGCATTCTGTCTTCTAACCTGCGGAATGGCCAACTAGGTGTGTCTCTGCGTCTTTTGGCCTGAGAAATGGGTACCTGGGTCTGCCATTCTGTCTTTTAACCTGCGGAATGGCCAACTAGGTGTGTCCCTGCGTCTTTTGGCCTAGGAAATTTGTGTCTAGGTCTGGCATCCTGTCTTCTAACCTGCGGAATGGCCAACTAGGTGTGTCCCTGCGTCTTTTGGCCTAGGAAATTTGTGTCTAGGTCTGGCATTCTGTCTTCTAACCTGCGGAATGGCCAACTAGGTGTGTCCCTGCGTCTTTTGGCCTAGGAAATTTGTGTCTAGGTCTGGCATTCTGTCTTCTAACCTGCGGAATGGCCAACTAGGTGTGTCCCTGCGTCTTTTGGCCTCGGAAATTTGTGTCTAGGTCTGGCATTCTGTCTTCTAACCTGCGGAATGACCAACTAGGTGTGTCCCTGCGTCTTTTGGCGTGTGAAATTTGTGTCTAGGTTTGCCATTCTGTCTTCTAACCTGCGGAATAGCCACCTAGGTGTGTCTCTACGTCTTGTAGCCTGGGAAATGTGTATCTAGGCCTGGCATTCTGTCTTCTAACGTGCGGAATTACCATCTAGGTGCATATTTACATCTTGCAGCCTTGGGAATGTGTGTCTAGACCTGGCATTCTGTCTTCTAACGTGCGGAATTACCATCTAGGTGTATGTTTACATATTGCAACCTAGGGAATGTGTGTCTAGACCTGGCATTCTGTCTTCTAACTTGCGGAATTACCATCTAGGTGTATGTTTACTTCTTGCAGCCTAGGGAATGTGTGTCTAGACCTGGCATTCTGTCTTCTAACGTGCGGAATTACCATCTAGGTGTATGTTTACATCTTGCAGCCTAGGGGATGTGTGTCTAGACCTTGCATTCTGTCTTCTAACGTGCGGAATTACTATCTAGGTGCATGTTTACATCTTGCAGCCTAGGGAATGTGTGTCTAGACCTGGCATTCTGTCTTCTAACGTGCGGAATTACCATCTAGGTGTATGTTTACATCTTGCAGCCTAGGGAATGTGTGTCTAGACCTGGCATTCTGTCTTCTAACGTACGGAATTACCATCTAGGTGTATGTTTACATCTTGCAGCCTAGGGAATGTGTGTCTAGACCTGGCATTCTGTCTTCTAACCTCCGGATGGCCAACTAGGTGTATCTCTGCGTCTTGTGGCCTGGTAAATGTGTGTCTAGGTCTGGCATGCTGTATTCTAACCTGCAGAATGGCCAACTAGGTGTGTCTCTGCGTCTTGTGGCCTGGGAAATATGTGTCTAGGTCTGTCATTCTGTCTTCTAACCTGTGGAATTACCATCTAGGCGTGTGTCTTCGTCTTGTACCGTAGCAAATGTGTGTCTAGATCTGGCATTGTGTTTTCTAGCCTGTGGTATGTACAACTAGGAGTGTCTCTACGTCTTCTAGCTACGCAAAGTGTGTCTAGGCCTGGCTCCATGTCTTCTAGCCTAAGTGTGTCTCTGTGCGACACAGCCACTATTAGCTGTAAAACCGTGGTTGTAATGTATGTACATCTCTGTTTAACTAATTACAGTAGTGATGTCCTGCGTTGGGGCGCGATGCTTCAGTTTCCTGTTAGGACCGATGCACAATATGAGTGGAACACGAAAAGAACGTTGTTTCAGTAAGCCGCGTGATGCTGACCAATCGCAGCATTTGCAATTTGCCACAATTTAAAACATAATTCGATGTTGTTTAAAAGCGAACATTTGACTGATCCTTGACATTACTTTCTTCCAGCGTTGGCTCATCAGGTATCGAGCATCTTAACACTTCACGTTCTTAGTGGCCTGTCTGTCTTTCCTTCTCAAGGATTAGCAGACGTATTGCTTCGTCTCACAGTTCGATCCCAGGCACCGCATATAGGACTTGTGGACAATTTCATACTAGGCATCGGGTTGGCCACCTATCTTGGCTGCTCTCTCCGATCCCGAATCTATCTGCTCCTCAATGGACGTCTCACCTCAGACTCTGGTCTGTAAGCACTCCATACGAGGAGGGGGAAATAGATCTATTTTGGCATCACTACCAGGAGGAATGGATAAAATGAAGTTACAGGAGGCTATGGCCACAAAGATACTTCGCACACTGCAACGTACTTGACATTAATTGCAGCTAAGACTTTATGGAGGAAAGTATGAAATAAAGGAACCACAGGAGATATATTGCAGCTACCACTCCCAGGAGGAAAGTACGAAGTAAAGGAACCAAAGGAGACTATAGGCCACAGAGACACCTCGCGCACTGTGACCTACTTGAGATCTATTGCAATCACCATACTCAGGAGGAAGGAATGAAGTGAAGAAACCACAGGAGGCTACAGGCCACAGACACCTCGCGCACTGAGACGTGCCTGGCATCTATTGCAGCTAAACAACCCTGGGAAGAAGAGGTGAAGTGAAGGAGTCGCAGGAGTCTACAGGCCGCAGAGACGCGCAGAACTCCCTAATAGTTCTTGGCTCACGACCCATCCCACAATTGGAGCTCTCCATCGACACAGCAGCCCTGCACGAAGTAAATACCGTTTATTTGAGCAAGAATCAGCGCCTTGTGTTCGGCACCGCCATTACCACTAATTCTAGAAGCACGCTTGAAACATTAAAAGCAAACGGAATGATAGGAAATCTTAGTAGTGAAGAAACCACCCCAGAATCCGCGTACTGGCCCAATGTGTGTGTGTGTGTGTGTGTGTGTGAGCGCGTGAATGTATGAGCGTGAGTGTGTATGAGCGTGTGTGTGTGTGAGTATGAGTATGAGTTGTGAGTGGGTGGGTGTAATGTCGGAGAGGAATCAGCACTGCAGCCAGTGGCTTATTGCACACAATCAGACCCCAGGAGTCTAGGTCGAGATGAGAGTAATTTGAAGGGCGACCGAAACCGGGGAATGGGGAGAGCCTCCGTGGAGGGTCCCTAACACTTTCCAAGCAGGCCATGTCGTGGGGAGCGCTAGGAGCCCGCGCCCCAGGACTGACCAAAGTACCTGGGTCTACTCCATCCCGCCGCCGACCCTGACAGAGAACGATCGTATGAAATGGAGATGAAGTAAAGGGAGTGAAGAAACCTCGCCTAGTGATCCGGGAAAACCAATAGTAAGAGAGGTCGCCCCGGAGGACCGAGACTTACACGATACTTAGACTAGAACTTCCTTTACTACAGGTCACTTATGCTAAGAAAAGGTAGTATTGTATTCCACCCAACCAGACTGTGACTTTCTCTAGCTGCTCCACAAACAAACTTCTTACAAAAGATTATTCTTCTTTCTACACAATGCTAATCGAGATAAACGTTAGCAGAATGTTCTTATTGCTTAATTCCTTATAAGTAGAAGAGAATAAGGAAATGTACAATGCTCAAATATTTTAGAAGCTGTCGTTATGCGATTGTCATTGAAATTGAGTTCTTTGCTTCGCCAGGAGTTGAACGAAAGATAAACGCACACTTCCTGTCTGAGAAAAGAATAAGTATTTTAAAATTGAAACTAATAATAAGGAATATCTTGGAAACGGTCAACTCTACAACAAAAATGCATGTGATATAAATTGTGTGTTTTAACGCGATCTACATGTTTTATGTAGTAAGGTTGTATATCTCTTACGGTACAACCGCTATGCAAAAACCGAGCAGAAAAAAGTGCTCTTCAGAGACTATTCCAGAAAATTCAAAATATACATCTTATTTGTGTTGTAAATAAGTTCAATATACCGCATTTCAATAAAAAATTGTTGGAGCAATTTTTGAGAAAAACAACATTTTCAAAAAAGTTTACTTTCTGTACACGTACTATGTGCATAGTGAATAGAGAAGGTATTGCACTCCACCCAAAAATTCAATACCAAGATTTCACCGGAAATATATGTTTTAGGGTCCCCTTTATCTAAAAAAAGCATTTTCGGAAAAAGGTCCGTGTGTGTATGTCTGTAAACACGATAACTCAAAAACGAAAAGTCGGTAAAGTGCCAAACTTGGTATTTAAATTTAGTATCTTCCAGGGATGCGACACGAAGTTTTTGAGAAAAATCCCACCACCTCCAACTACCCTTTACATGGAACTTTTTTCGAAATTTTTTATTTTCTCAAAAACGGCTCTAACGATTTTGATTAAAATATCGTATATTTACCTCACAAATAAAATGTGAATCTTCAATTTTCTGGGAGTAGCCTCTGAAGAGTACTTTATTCTGGATGAATTTTACGGAATTTTGAATAACTGCTAAACCGTAAGAGATGGACAAAAAACTTACTGCACGAAAAATGTAGAGTACGTTAAAACACACAATGTATGTTATATACGTTTTTTTCGTGGAGATTATCGTTTTCGAGACATTCCTTGTTTTTGGTTTCTGCTTTGAAAAACTTATACTTTTCTCATACAGGAATTTGTCAACTGCTGTCCACACAAGCAAAGGAACTTCAGTCACATAGCAACCAGCTTTTGACTATCACTTTAACCTATGTTACTCCCTTATTTCGCTTCTACTTACAAGGAAGCAAGTTATAAGACTATTTCTGCTATTTTTTTCTGATTAGCATGAAGTAAATAGAAGTATAAGCTTTTTAAGAATAATTTGTTGCAGAAACGTAGAGAAAGTCATGTGAATGGCACACATTAGATATTTCCATTTGGGTTTGTCGGGTTTTATTCAAAATCTTCGGGTCGCATCCTTGGAAGATACTAAGCTTATACACCAAGTTTGGTATTTTACCGACTTTTCGTTTTTGATTTATCGAGTTTACGGACCTTTTTCAAAAAATGTTTTTTTTTTATACAGGATACTCTAAATGTTGTATTTGCCGTGAAATCTCGGTAGCACGATTTTGTTGGATACCAAAGATACATGAGGCAGTTATAACCACTGGATTTGAGCCCGTGCAGCATTGAGAGGAATATCTTACCACCAGCAGCAGAAGAGGCACAAGTAGGAAGAAGGGTTCGCATCGCCTTTTGTGTTCGTGTGAACAGCCCTCGAGAAGAAAAAGCCGAATCGCTCTTTCTCGCCATACCCCACTTCAGCCCGTGTCCTCTAATTAAACACGGGACCTTTAAACCGAAATATTTATTAGGAAACTCTCAGACTTTTCTTCAAATTAGCGTCAAAAACTTTACCTTCAAATTGGCACGTTGGACAACAATTTGGAAATTACTACTGCTCTGTGTGCGTACCGAATTGTTCGGACCATAAGATTTTGTTAAATTAGGTTTTATTCTTTATTACTTCACTCTGTTTTGAAGCACAGCAAAGAATATCATTTTCACTTTGACTCATTCTGAATTTTCACTTTCCGCGGATCATTTTCTCAGTTGGTGGGGGCCCAAAATGCCTTTCTGCATATATCTCAACTTCTAATTTGAATGCAACACTGTTTAGACGGGATCGAGAGCTTAGAAACATTCACAACGGTACACTTGCTACTGGCAACTGAAGGGGCTGTGAGAGGAAATTGTTCTTCTTTAACCCGTTATAGGACAAAACTGCTATTAGGTATGTAAGGCTCATTTTCCCTTATTATGACCCATGTAGTGTTCAAACTGCTGGACCATAAGACGCACTTAAATTTTAGATAGTATTTTATAACGAAAGAAGTGCTTCTTATGGTCCGAATAATACGATATAATAACTCATTTTACAGTGTGGTACAGTATCTTTGATCACATATAGCGGTGTCCACCATCACATCTGTGATTAGAAAATAAAATGGCTAGCTACAGCCAAACTGTATATTTTCTATTATGAAAACTTAAAGATTATAAAAACAGAAACAAAAGACTGGAAATATATAAAATCACAGCAGAAGCCATTACTGAAGTATACAGCAAATGAGTGAGGAAACAGTTAAATGAATTGGGAAGCCAATATTTAGAATAACAAACCGAAAGTTATTATTACAGCTATTAATTGCTGCTGTCTTTGATATCAATACTCATTCATGTAGGGTTCATCAACGTCTTATTGACGTTATGGTTTGGGTTAGCCTATACGAAAATAATGACACAAGTCGTAACTTAAAGAGAACAAAATAGGAACCATTGCTACTGCTCATGCTACTTTCTGTACACGTGCTATGTACATGGTGTATAGAGAAAGTATTGCACTCCACCCAAAAATTGGATACCGAGATTTTACCGGAAATATTATGTTTTAGGGTCCCCTGTATCCCAAAAAAAAAAAAAAGGCATTTTCACAAAAAGGTCCGTGTGTGTGTGTCTGTGAACACGGTAACTCAAAAACGAAAAGTTGGTAAAATATCAAACTTAGTGTTTAAGTTTGGTATCTTCCAGGGATGCGACACGAAGATTTTGAGAAAAATCCCCCTACCCCAAACTACTCTTTACATAGAACTTTTTTCGAAAATTTTGATTTTCTCAAAAATGGCTCTAACGGTTTTTTAAAATATCGTATATTAAAGATACTAAGCTGACAAAATGTATATCTTGAATTTTCTGGGAATAGCCTCTGAAGACTACTTTATTCTGGAGGAATTTTAGGGAATTTTGCATAACTGTTAAACCGTAAGAGATAGACAAAAACTTACCACACAGAAAATGTAGAGCAAATTAAAACACACAATTTATGTTATATACATTTTTGTCGTTGAGTTGATCGTTTTAAAGATATTCTTTGTTTTTAGTTTCAGCTTTGAAAAGCATATACTTTTCTCATACAGGAATTTTTCAACTCATGACCATACAGACAAAGGAACTTCAGTCACATAGTAACCAGCTTTTGACTGTTACTTTAACCTATGGTACTCCCTTATTTTGCTTCTACTTACAAGAAAGCAAGCTATTTCTGCTATTTTTTCTCGATTAGGATGAAGTAAATAGAAGCAGCTTTTTAACAATAATTTGTTGCAGAGATGTAGAGAAAGTCATATGAATGGAACACATCAGATTTTTGTTATGAGATGAAGTTCGACAAGAAGCAGGGAAGTGCTGCTGTTATGAAACGTGTTGGTGGAACGAAAGCCATTAGCGAGAGCATTGCGGATTAACACATTCACAATATCTGATGCTATTTTACATTGTGTGTAATGGTGCAATGTGTTACACGCAACATTATTTAACAAGCTAAAACAATTCTTTTCTCACCATTTAACTCATTTATCTGTTACGGTTTACTAGTTATACAAAAGTCATTTCCCAGAAAGTCCAACATATACTTTTCGTTTGTCATAAAACTATTTTAAATGTGACATTTTAATCAAAATCGTTAGTCATTTGAGAAAATCAACATTTTCTAAAAATGTTCCCTGTAAAGGGTATTAGGGAGTAGCGGCATGTTGTTGAAAATCTTCATGTATCATCATCCTTGGAAGATATTGAACTTAAATACCAAGTTTGGTATATAAGCAATTTTTCGTTTTTCAGTTACACTGTTTACACACACACACACGCGCGCGCACGCGCAGACATTTTTTAAAATGCATTTTTACTTTCTCCATACGCACTATTTACATAGTGTATGGAGAAAGGATTGCACTCCACCCAAAAATTCGATACCGAGATTTCACCGGAAATATATGTTTTAGGGTCCCCAATATCCAAAAAAAGCATTTTCACAAAAAGGTCCGTGTGTGTGTGTCCGTGTGTCTGTGAACACGATAACTCAAAAACGAAAAGTCGGTAAAATACCAAACTTGGTACTTAAGTTTTGTATCTTCCAGGGATGCGACACGAAGATTTTGAGAAAAATCCCCCCACCCCCAACTACCCTTTACATGGAACATTTTTCGAAAATTTTGATTTTCTCAAAAATGGCTCTAACGATTTTGATTAAAATTTCGTATATTAAACATATTTACCTGAAAAATAAAATGTATATCTTGAATTTTCTGGGAATAGCATCTGAAGAGTAGCTTATTCTGTATGAATTTTAATAAATTTTGAATAACTGCTAAACTGTAAGAGATGGACAAAAACTTACTACACAAAAAATGTAGAGCACATTAAAACACACAATTTATGTTATATACATTTTTTTCGTGGAGTTCGTCGTTTTTTAGACATTCCTTATTTTTGGTTTCTGCTATGAAAAACATACTTTTCTCATACAGGAACTTGTCAACTCCTATCCATATAAACAAAGGAACTTCATTGACATAGCAACCAGCTTTTGACTATCACTTTAACTTACGGTTGTCATTTATTTCAATTCTACTTACAAGGAAGCGAGTAATTAGACTATTTCTGCTATTTTTTTCTGATTAGCATAAAGTAAATAGAAGTATAAGCATTTTAAGAATTATTTGTTGCAGGGATATGGAGAAAGTCATGTGAATGGTACACATCAGATTTTTATATTCTCTACGCTTACTATGTTAGGGTGTATAGAAAAGGCATTGTATTTCACTCAAAATTGGACACCGAGATTTCACCGATAATACATGTTTTGCAACCCTCTGAATTAAGAAATAACATTTTAAGAAAAAGTGTGTGTCTGAGCATTTGTGTGTTTGTGTGTTAGTCTGTGGACAGCATAACTCAAAAACGAAAATTCCGTGAAATACCAAACTTGATATTTAAGTTTAGTATTTTCTAAGGCTGTGACACGAAAATTTTCAGAACCATCCTTCACATAGAAAACATTTCGAAATTTTGGATTTTTTCAAAAATGCTCTAAAGGTTTTGATTAAATTACTGGTTATTAAATATATTTTCATGCCAATTAAAATGTGTATCTTGAGTTTTCTGGGAATAGCCTCTAGAGACGTCTTTATTCTACATGAATTTGGCATAACTGGTAAATCATGAGAAATACATAAAAATTCTACAGAAATATGCAGAACTCATTAAAACACACAATATATGTCATATACATTTTTTTCGCTTTCGAGATATGCCCTATTATTGGCTTCTGTTTTAAAATACAGTTACACTTTTCTCACACGGTAATTTGTAAACTTCCGGCCATGCAAAGAAGCTGATTTCAACCACATGAACACCAGCTAAGATGGACTGTCTATCGCTTTAGCCTAGTGTATTTCCCTCTTACTCACAAGGAAGCAAGTAATAAGGACATTTCATTTAATCTCAATTAGAATGAAGTAGATAGAAGAATAAGTTTTTTTAACAATAATTTGTTAAAGAGATGTGGAGAAAGTCATGTGAATGAATCTTTTTTCAGTTGCATAGTCACGAAATGGTTTTCAGTTGAAAAGCTATTTGCATATAAAATATTAGCAATATAAAACTCTGTATACATGTAATTGCAATAAGAGGACTAAATAAAGAGAAAAATCTGATCTGTTACGCTCACATGACTTTCTCTAGCTGCTCTACAAAACTCTTAAAGAAGATTATTCTTCTTTGTGCACAATGCTAATCAAGATAAATGTTAGCAGAATGTTATTACTTAGTTCCTTATAAGTAGAAGGAAATAAGGGAATGCACTATGCTAAAGTGATTGTCAAATGTTTTAAAAGCTATCGTTATGTGATTGTCACTGCAAATCACTTCTTTGCTTGGCCAGGAGTACAATAAAAGAAAAACAAACACTTCCTGTGTGAGAAAAGTTTAAGTACTTCACAATTAAAACCAATAACAAGGAATATCTCGAAAACGGTTACCTCCACAACAGAAACGTAAAGGACAAAAATTGTGTGTTTTGTCATGAGGTACATTTTTTGTCCAGTACGTTTTTTACGGTTTAGCAGCTAAGCAAAATTCATCCAGAATAAAGAAGTCTGCAAAGGCTATTCCCAAAAAATTCGAGATATACATTTTATTTCGGACATAAATACCTTTAATATACGGGATTTTAATCAAAATCGTTAGAGCCATTTTTAAGAAAATCAAAATTTTCTAAATTTTTTCCATGTAAAGGGTAGTTTGTGGTAGGGGGATTTTTTTTTTAAATCTTCGTGTCGCATCCTTGGAAGATACTAAACTTAAATACCAAGTTTGGTATTTAACGGTCTTTTTGTTTTGGGTCTATGCTGTCCAAAGACACACAGACAGACAGACACACACGGCCCTTTTTTTAAAAATGCTTTTTTCGGACTCGGGGGACTCCAAAACATATATTTCCGGTGAAATCTCGGTATCGAATTTTTGGGTGCATTACAATACTTTCTCTATCCCTATGTACATTGAACATATGGGGTTAGAGAAAGTAAAAATTCTTTTTTCGGACTCAGGGGACCACAAAACATATATTTCCGGTGAAATCTCGGTCGAAATTTTGGGTGCATTACAATACCTATGTACATTGTACATATGGAGCTAGAGAAAGTAAAAAAGCAATAACCTGACAAAATAGAGCTATAAAATCTAAATAAATATCTTGAAATTGAAATTAAATAAATATACCTAAAATTATATAATAAGCATCTACACATATTTACAATCTAGAACACATGAGATAGACGTTAGCAATGTCTATGATGACTAAATTAAAATATAAAGTATCATCTGAATTTATTACACAGCAGCATACCGCTTAAAGAAGCATCTGAATTCTTGAACCAATACAAGCTCGTTATGCTTTTTACTTTCTCTACACGTACTATGTACATAGTGTATAGAGAAGGTATTGCATTCCATCCAAAAATTCGATACCAAGATTTCACCGGAAATACATGTTTTGAGACCCCCTGAATTCAAATAAAGCATTTTAGAAACATGTCTGTGAGTCTGTCTGTCTGTGTATGTGTGTGTGTCTGTGGGCAGTATAGCTCAAAAATGAAAAGACCGTTACAAACTAAACTTCGTATTTAGGTTTGGTATCTTCCAAGGATGCGACACGAAGATTTTCAAGAAAAGCCCCTCCCCCATTCCCAACTACCCTTTACATAGAACATTTTTCGAAAATGTTGATTTTCTCAAAAATTGCTGTAACGATTTTTATAAAAATGTCATATATTAAAGGTATTTACACGACAAATAAAATGTATATCTTGAATAGCCCCTGAAGACTACTTTATTCTGTATGAATTTTACGGAATATCGAATAACTGCTAAACCGTAAGGGATGGACAAAAACTTACCAGACACGGAATGTAGAGCATATTAAAATACACAATTTATGTTATTTACATTTTTTTCGTGGAGTTGATCGTTTTTAAGATATTCCTTGTTTTTAATTTCATCTTTGAAAAACTTATACTTTTCTCCTACAGGAATTTGTCATCTCCTGTCCATACAAACAAAGGAACTTGAGTGACATAGCAAGCAGCTTTTGACTGTCACTTTAACCTATGGTACCCCCTTATCTCTCTTCTACTTACAAGGATGCAAGTAATAATATTTCTGCTAATTTTTACTTTGTCTACACGTATAGATAAGGTATTGCATTTTAATCAAAAATTCGATACCGAGATTTCACCGGAAATATATGTTTTCAGGCCCCCTGAATCCAAAAAAAGCATTTTTAGAAACATGTCCGAGTATGTCTGTATGTGTGCATGTGTGTGTATTTGTGTGCCTATGTGCAGCATAGCTCAAAAACGAAAAGACCGTTAAAAACCAAACTTGGTATTTATGTTTGGTATCTTCCAAGGATGCGACACGAAGATTTTCAAGAAAATCCCCCCACCCCAAACCACCCTTTACATGGAACGTTTTTCGAAATTTTTGATTTTCTAAAAAATGGCTCTAACGATTTTGATTAAAATACCATATATTACTGACATTTACATACCAAATAAAATGTATATCTTGAATTTTCTGGGAATAGCTCTCAAGACCTTTTTATTCTGGATGAATTTTGCCGAATTTTACTTAACTGCTAAACGGTAAGAAATAGACAAAAGTTTACTGCACAGAAAATGTAGAGCACGTTAAAACACACAATTTCTGCCATACAATTTTTTTTCGTGGAGTTGTTCGTTTAGTTATTCATTGTTTTTTTATTTCACCTTTCAAAAACTTATATTTTCTCATACAGGAATTTATCAACTCCTGTCCATGCAAACAAAGGAATTTCCGTCATATAGCAACCAGCCTTTGACTATCACTTTAACCTATGGTACTCCCTTATTTCGCTTCTACATAAAAGGAAGGATGTAATAAGACTATTTCCGTCATTCTTTTCTCGATTAGCATGAAGTAAATAGAAGCATAACCTTTTTAACAATACTTTGTTGCTGAGACATAGAGAAAGTCATGTGAAAGGAACACATCAGATTTTTTTCGATTCAGAAGGTCTCAACGTGAAACTTGAGGATGGCATCTTTGGGTAGCATACCTTCTCGTGGTGGTGGTGTTGGGGTATTTATTGGGCCCATCAATTGCATCGCTCGGCTCATCACACATGTCCTCCAAAATATTTGAATTGAAAATGTTACTTAATCCTATTATATATACGAGGGCCATCCACACGATTTGGCATAACTAAACAATAACGAAACTTAATTTACAAAGTTACAGTCCCTTACTCTATTTCTCAACGTAATCTCCATTCTGTCAAGACATTTACTGTCACGTGGTACCAGTTCTTCAATGCACATGTTATACTTTTTTACCGCCAAAGAACTTATTCGTTTTTTTTTTTAATGCACAAAATGTTTGGCCACTAGAATTTTATAGACAAATAACGCAAGTGTATGATGATGATGTAATGAACGAGTCTTCAGTGAAGAAATGGCGCATAATTTACGAGTAATCAAGGTGTTCGATAAAGACCGGAGTGTTTATCAATCGTTATGGAGGAGTTGAAAGCAAATGTTGATAAAAGAATTCAGAAAAACCGGTGTTTCACTTTGGACACCATACATGACTTTTTGGGTGGAAAAGATTTCCCAGCCATGAAGACCTCAAAGTGACAGTGACATCTTGGCTCAGATGTTTAGCGGTGGAAGAGTATAACATCTGTATCACGTGACAATAAATACCTTGATAGCAATGACGATTACGTTGAGAAATAGAGTAAGGTACTGCAACTTTGTAAATACAGTTTTGTGTTGATAAAGATCGTTGTTATTTAGTTATGCCAAGTCGTTCGTTACCTTTTGGATGGCCCTCGTATATTCAGAACACTGGAATACACGCGCGCTACAGTAAATCAACAAAATTATTGTACACACGAGCTAGAGAAAGTAATAAGGTTTTGTAAGAAGGATAGATAGGGCAAAGTTGTTATTTAACGTAAATGAAGTCGGTCACGTGGAGGTGTTTACAGAGATGCTGCAAATTCACCACCCACTCAGTAATCGATATCTCTCTCTCGGCACATGATGCATTGCAGAGCCGTGCGTGGGTGGAACCAGCAGATAGCGTTATCATCATTCTTATAGTTGCGATTTCATATACAGCCTGGGAGATGAACAAGTGTCAACGTTTGAGTACGACATCATGATCCAAAATTTGCAGTTTTTTTCGCTATTTTCTAAATTTATGTTCATGAAGAAAATTTCACGATGTTTTAGAATGCCTAATATTCCCTAGCTGAGATGCTCGGTTGTTTACGTAACAGGTTACACGTTTGACTCTGATCTTCCCTGACCGATTATAGTTGGAGTGATGTATGTAAACACTTTAGGGTCATAGCTCGGGGACATTCAAAACACATTAGACCCTGAAATTTATGAATCATTTATGACAATGGTATTAGTAAGCAGACAAAAGAGATACACGTACGTGTTCTCCATTAAATATCAAATGATTTGCACTTCATAACCTCCCACCCTGTACATTTAATATGCTCAATTCTGCATCACTTCATAGAAAAATCTTCTGTGTTCAATTTGCATTACTTTCTCCACCTGTTCTACAACAAACTATTGTTACAAAAACTTTATCTTTCTATTTCGATTAAAGTTCCTTACAAGTAGAAGGGCAAAGGGAATGCATGATAAGCAAATCTTTTGAAAGTGATCACTAAGCGATGCAATTGAAGTTCCGTTCTCTTTGCAAGACCAGGATAAAAATCTGACTTGTTCCATTCACATGTCTTTCTCTACATCTCTGTAACGAATTATTATTAAAAAGCTTATTCTTCTATCTGCTTCTTGATAATCGAGATACAATTAGCAGAAATTGTCTTATTAAGTGCTTCCTTGTAAGCAAAAGGAAAATAAGGGAATACAGTAGGTTAAAGCGATAGTCAAATATTTTAAAAGCTGGTAGTTAAGTGATTGAAGTTCCTTTGTTTGTATGGCCAGGAGTTGAAAAATTCCCATATGAGAAAAGTATATAAGTATTTTAGAACTGACACCAATAATAAAGAATATCTCAAAAACCGTCAACTCCACGTAAAAAATGTATGTAAAATAAATTGTGTGTTTTAACGAGCTTCATCTACTATTTTGTTAACTTCAGAGACTATTCCCACGATATACATTTTATTTGTCATGTAAATATCTTAAATAATAGCGATTTTAATAAACATCTTTAGATCCATTTTTGAGAAAACTAAAACTTTCGAAAATGTTTCTATGTAAAGGGTAGTTGGGGGTGGTCGAATTTTCTTGAAAATCTTCATGTCGCATCCTTGGAACATACTGAACTTACATAGAGTTTAATATTTAACGGACTTTTTGTTTTTTAGCTATGCTGTCCACAGGCATACACAGAAGAACATGTTTTGTGTGTTCAGGGGGTCTCAAAACATGTGAAATCTGGGTATGGAATTTTTGGGTGCATCACAATAACTTGTGGATACACAATGTACATAGTACGTGTAGAGAAAGTAAAAGTGCTTGATAACAAAGTTGAGATATGCAACCCCCTTCTTTCCATTACACCCCTTGGCTGCAAGTAAAGTGCTAAAGCGGAATTGCTTCCATTAATGTGATCCCCAACGTTTTATGGTCCGGAACAATAAGGTGGTAGCGTGTCTTCTCACAATCAAGAGATCGCGAGTTCGAATCTCGCTTACTGTCGAGTAACTTTAAACTTCATGGACCCCGAGATCATTTCACCAATTTCATTCATCTTCCGATGTGACCAACCAGGTTAAGGAATGATGAGTTACATTACAGGTGATTTATAATCAGTTTGCAGACGCATTTCAAAAAAATTTAAATGCACATTTAAAATGTTACTTTCTCGACACATACTGTGAATGAATATGAATAAGTGTATTTATTGAAATAGCATTGATATTCATCAGACGTACGTGCTTTTGCAATATTAAAACAACAACAACAAATAATTAAAAGAGATCTCACTGGGGACGTTCTAGGGTATCAAAAAAAATTAGAAAAAGGTCCATGTGTGTCCGTGTATATGTGAACACCATAATTCAAACACGAAAAGTTGTAACATACAAAACATTGGTTTAGCGTTTTCCAAGTATGCGACACGAATATTTTGAGGACCCCCCCCCCCACACACACACCAGTCTACCCTTTACATAGAAAAAATTTCGAACAATTTGATTTTCTCAAAAATGGTTCTAACGAGTTTGATTAAGATGTCGTACATTAAAGATATTTACACGACAAATAAAATGTATATCTTTAATTTTCTGGGAATAGCCTCTGAAGACCTCTTTATTCTGGATGAATTTTGCTGGATTTTACATAGCTAGCAAACCATGAGATGGAAAAAAAAAAACTTTCTACATAAAAATGTAGATCTCGTTAAAACATACAATTATGTCATATACTTTTTTGTGGAGTAAACCAATTTTAAGAAACTCCTTGCTATTGGTTTCAGTTTACACATATGGGAATTGGTCAACTCCTGGCAATGCATAGAAACGTATTTCATCCACATGACACACAGCTTTTAAAATACTTGACTATCGCTTTAGCCTAGTGTGGTCCCTTTTTTACCTTCTGCTTACAAGAAAGCATTTCTGCTAATGTTTATCTCGATTAGCATGAAGTAGAAATATTAATTTGTTGCAGAAATGTAGAGAAAGTGATGTAAATGGAAGAAGCGAGAGCTTGGGGATGTGTGTAAAGGATATTGGTGGGAGCCTTTCTCGTTTCTCTGCTACAAGACACCTCTCATTCAAGCCTTATTGGCTAATCTGTCATTTTAAAGCACCTGTTTTTCTCCTACACTCATTTTTACTTTCTCTACTTCATATATAATTCATAAGTAGAAATGCTGTTGCATTCCACCCAGAAATTCGGTATTTCACTGGAAATACACGACACGGTTTTCACCTCACCTACTGTTTACATAGAACACAAAGCTTTAGCCCGTGCATTTTCTTATTTGCCTTCTACTTACAAGGAAGCAAGTAATATTGCTAATGTTAATCTTGTTTCCGGAACATCTAGAGAAATTATATCGTGATTTCATTGGAAATGGACGTTTTAGGGTCCTATGACATGCATACAACAAAAAAATCCGTTCCAAGGATGCGACACGAAGCTTTGAATGAAAATCCGCCCTCCCCTACCACTCTTTATATGAACATTTTTCAAAAATTTTCATTTTCTCAAAAATTGATAACGATTTTGATTAAAATCTATTATATTTAAGATATATACATGACAAATAAAATGTATATCTTGAATTTTCTGGGAATAATCTATAAAGACCTGTTTAGTCTAGATTTTTTTTTTTATTTTACATAACTAGTAAACCGTAAGAGATAGACAAAACCTTACTTAAAAATGTAGAGCTCGTTAAAGCACACAATTTATGTTATGTATATTTGTTGCGTGTAGTTGACCGTTTTTGAGACATTCCTTGTTATTGCTTTTAGTTACAAAATTCTTAAAACGTTTCACATACGGGAATTTGTCATTTCCTGGCAATACAAAGACACGGAGCTCATCCACATGGCAACTAGCTTTTAAAAGATTTGACTCGTTTTAGCCTAGTGTATTCCCTTCTATGAAGTAGACAGAAAAATAAGCTGTTTAGCAATAATGTGTTACAGAAATGTAGAGAAAGTCACGTGAATGTAACACATCAGATTTTATTTGTTTATTTATTTATTGTAACTTGGGTAGTTGGTAAAGTTACACACGTTCAACTGTCATTGAGAGTATGTTTAGGGAGGCCTTGGAATAGGACCTCCCCTCCCAATCTATTGCTCGTGACGCAGGCGGTGGTGGGCGTCTGTCGGAAGTTACCAGAAGGCGTATGTGTGGGGCGATTAAAAGCGATAATATTCTTCAAGCTGTAGAATGGCTAAGGGCAGGGAACATATCTTACATTCACATTACTTTCTCTAGACGTATATACAATGTATATAGTAGGTAGAGAAGATATTTTGTTCCGCCCAAAACTTCTATACCGAAATTTCACTAGAAATATATGTTTTGAGGTATTCTGAATCCAAACATTTGTTTAGAAATAGATCCGTGTGTGTATGGACAGCATAACTCAAAAACGAGAATTCGGTATACACCAAACTTTATTTATGTTTATTATCTGCCAACAATGCGACACGAAGATTTTCAGGAAAACCCCACATCCCTAACTACCCTTTACAAAGAACATTTTTCTAAAATTATGAAATTATGAGAATGGCGATTCTGAATAAAATAACATAGCTATTAAATACACATATTTGACAAAATACATGTCTTGAATTTTCTGAGAATAGCCTTGAAATCCTCTTCATTCTGGATGACTTTTGCATGAGACATAGGCAAAATCTTTTTTTTTTTTTTTTTTTTTTTTTATGCAGCTTAACGTCCTTTAACGTGGTTGGTCATATCGGACGATGAATGAAATCGTTCAAATGAAGCTCAAATGATCTCGAGGTCCATGAAGCTCAAAGTTACTCGACTTTCGTCTTCTCAGGGTAAGGGAAAATCAGATAACTCACCCTAAGCGAGATCCAAACTCACGACCTGTTGAATATGAGGCAGACACGCTACCACCACACTACCTAGGCGGGTGACAAAATCTCATTATACAAAAGGTTAATCTCGTTAAAACAGACAGACAATTTATAGCATAAATATTTTTTGTAGAGATAAATATTTCTGAAATATTCCTTGTTATTGGTTTGAATTTTGAAATACACAGCACCTTTCTCAAACGAGAAGTACCATTCATTTGATATCTTTAATGTTTACTCCTCGCCATGAAAAGAGAGGCAGTTTTCAAAGTATTAGACTGTTGCTTTAAATTAATGCACTCCCTTATTTCCCTTCTACTTACAAAGGCCATTTTTGTTAATGTTTATCTCGATGAAGATAGAAGAGTTGAATGTAGCAGTGGGTGCCTCTCTCCAGTTCTAGCACTGAGTGAATGAATGAATGAATAAGTGTATTTATTAATATAGCAATATCATACATAGAATTTCAACAGTCGCACGGGTCCACAGACCGTACGTGCTTTTGTAATACACATTACAAGCAATATTAAAACAACAACCACAACAAAGAATTAAAAGAGTAAACACGAAAATAAAAAGACAAAGGAAATACACAGTCAAAAGCAATATTAAACAACAATAAAAATTAAGAGTGAATCCGAAAATAAAGATACAAAGATATTCAAATATACCAATTTAAATTTACAGCACAGAGTACACCTCCATAAATGCACCCTCTTATCATAGATAATTACACTTAAAAGACATATATACACATAATATATACAACCCTAGCACAACAGTGACCTAAGTCTGATATAATATACATGTATGTAGAACATTGTAGTCACTTTTGTTTAGTTGATCTTATCCCCCCCCTTCTCTATTGGCAGCCTCCTCAGATCTCAGCTGTCTTGCCTTAAGTATAAATTTACCTAGCCCGTCCATGTTTTCCGTGCCTGCCAGTAGCGTCCAACATGCTTCTATCCCTACATTCGCAGTGGTAAAAAATCGCGGCAAATATTTTTCCCGCCATTCCTCCGTACCCCTACATCTTGCCAAGATGTGAGTCCACGACTCTTCCTCCTCGCAAATGGGACAGATTCTTATACCATTCACGTCAGAAATTTTCGTGCATGTTAAATGTTTATCTCGATGAAGATGGAAGAGTTGAATGTAGCGGTGGGTGCCTCTCTCCAGTTCTAGGACTGAGTGCATGTTAAATGTTTATCTCGATGAAGATAGAAGAGTTAGTTTGTTGTGAATGTAGCAGTGGATGCCTCTCTCCAGTTCTAGCACTGAGTGCATGTTAATGTTTATCTCGATGAAGATAGAAGAGTTAGTTTGTTGTGAATGTATCGGTGGGTGCCTCTCTCCAGTTCTAGGACTGAGTGCATGTTAATGTTTATCTCGATGAAGATAGAAGAGTTAGTTTGTTGTGAATGTAGCGGTGGGTGCCTCTCTCCAGTTCTAGCACTGAGTGCATGTTAATGTTTATCTCGATGAAGATAGAAGAGTTAGTTTGTTGTGAATGTAGCGGTGGGTGCCTCTCTCCAGTTCTAGGACTGAGTGCATGTTAATGTTTATCTCGATGAAGATAGAAGAGTTGAATGTAGCGGTGGGTGCCTCTCTCCAGTTCTAGGACTGAGTGCATGTTAATGTTTATCTCGATGAAGATAGAAGAGTTAGGTTGTGAATGTAGCGGTGGGTGCCTCTCTCCAGTTCTAGGACTGAGTGCATGTTAATGTTTATCTCGATGAAGATAGAAGAGTTGAATGTAGCGGTGGGTGCCTCTCCAGTTCTAGCACTGAGTGCATGTTAATGTTTATCTCGATGAAGATAGAAGAGTTAGGTTGTTGTGAATGTAGCGGTGGGTGCCTCTCTCCAGTTCTAGCACTGAGTGCATGTTAATGTTTATCTCGATGAAGATAGAAGAGTTAGGTTGTTGTGAATGTAGCGGTGGGTGCCTCTCTCCAGTTCTAGCACTGAGTGCATGTTAATGTTTATCTCGATGAAGATAGAAGAGTTAGGTTGTTGTGAATGTAGCGGTGGGTGCCTCTCTCCAGTTCTAGCACTGAGTGCATGTTAATGTTTATCTCGATGAAGATAGAAGAGTTAGGTTGTTGTGAATGTAGCGGTGGGTGCCTCTCTCCAGTTCTAGCACTGAGTGCATGTTAATGTTTATCTCGATGAAGATAGAAGAGTTAGGTTGTTGTGAATGTAGCGGTGGGTGCCTCTCTCCAGTTCTAGCACTGAGTGCATGTTAATGTTTATCTCGATGAAGATAGAAGAGTTAGGTTGTTGTGAATGTAGCGGTGGGTGCCTCTCTCCAGTTCTAGCACTGAGTGCATGTTAATGTTTATCTCGATGAAGATAGAAGAGTTAGGTTGTTGTGAATGTAGCGGTGGGTGCCTCTCTCCAGTTCTAGCACTGAGTGCATGTTAATGTTTATCTCGATGAAGATAGAAGAGTTAGGTTGTTGTGAATGTAGCGGTGGGTGCCTCTCTCCAGTTCTAGCACTGAGTGCATGTTAATGTTTATCTCGATGAAGATAGAAGAGTTGAATGTAGCGGTGGGTGCCTCTCTCCAGTTCTAGCACTGAGTGCATGTTAATGTTTATCTCGATGAAGATAGAAGAGTTAGGTTGTTGTGAATGTAGCGGTGGGTGCCTCTCTCCAGTTCTAGCACTGAGTGCATGTTAATGTTTATCTCGATGAAGATAGAAGAGTTGAATGTAGCGGTGGGTGCCTCTCTCCAGTTCTAGCACTGAGTGCATGTTAATGTTTATCTCGATGAAGATAGAAGAGTTGAATGTAGCGGTGGGTGCCTCTCTCCAGTTCTAGGACTGAGTGCATGTTAATGTTTATCTCGATGAAGATAGAAGAGTTGAATGTAGCGGTGGGTGCCTCTCTCCAGTTCTAGCACTGAGTGCATGTTAATGTTTATCTCGATGAAGATAGAAGAGTTGAATGTAGCGGTGGGTGCCTCTCTCCAGTTCTAGCACTGAGTGCATGTTAAATGTTTATCTCGATGAAGATAGAAGAGTTAGGTGGTTGTGAATGTAGCGGTGGGTGCCTCTCTCCAGTTCTAGCACTGAGTGCATGTTAATGTTTATCTCGATGAAGATAGAAGAGTTGAATGTAGCGGTGGGTGCCTCTCTCCAGTTCTAGCACTGAGTGCATGTTAATGTTTATCTCGATGAAGATAGAAGAGTTGAATGTAGCGGTGGGTGCCTCTCTCCAGTTCTAGCACTGAGTGCATGTTAATGTTTATCTCGATGAAGATAGAAGAGTTGAATGTAGCGGTGGGTGCCTCTCTCCAGTTCTAGGACTGAGTGCATGTTAATGTTTATCTCGATGAAGATAGAAGAGTTGAATGTAGCGGTGGGTGCCTCTCTCCAGTTCTAGCACTGAGTGCATGTTAATGTTTATCTCGATGAAGATAGAAGAGTTGAATGTAGCGGTGGGTGCCTCTCTCCAGTTCTAGGACTGAGTGCATGTTAATGTTTATCTCGATGAAGATAGAAGAGTTGAATGTAGCGGTGGGTGCCTCTCTCCAGTTCTAGGACTGAGTGCATGTTAATGTTTATCTCGATGAAGATAGAAGAGTTGAATGTAGCGGTGGGTGCCTCTCTCCAGTTCTAGCACTGAGTGCATGTTAATGTTTATCTCGATGAAGATAGAAGAGTTGAATGTAGCGGTGGGTGCCTCTCTCCAGTTCTAGCACTGAGTGCATGTTAAATGTTTATCTCGATGAAGATAGAAGAGTTAGGTGGTTGTGAATGTAGCGGTGGGTGCCTCTCTCCAGTTCTAGCACTGAGTGCATGTTAATGTTTATCTCGATGAAGATAGAAGAGTTGAATGTAGCGGTGGGTGCCTCTCTCCAGTTCTAGCACTGAGTGCATGTTAATGTTTATCTCGATGAAGATAGAAGAGTTGAATGTAGCGGTGGGTGCCTCTCTCCAGTTCTAGCACTGAGTGCATGTTAATGTTTATCTCGATGAAGATAGAAGAGTTGAATGTAGCGGTGGGTGCCTCTCTCCAGTTCTAGGACTGAGTGCATGTTAATGTTTATCTCGATGAAGATAGAAGAGTTGAATGTAGCGGTGGGTGCCTCTCTCCAGTTCTAGCACTGAGTGCATGTTAATGTTTATCTCGATGAAGATAGAAGAGTTGAATGTAGCGGTGGGTGCCTCTCTCCAGTTCTAGGACTGAGTGCATGTTAATGTTTATCTCGATGAAGATAGAAGAGTTGAATGTAGCGGTGGGTGCCTCTCTCCAGTTCTAGCACTGAGTGCATGTTAATGTTTATCTCGATGAAGATAGAAGAGTTGAATGTAGCGGTGGGTGCCTCTCTCCAGTTCTAGCACTGAGTGCATGTTAATGTTTATCTCGATGAAGATAGAAGAGTTAGGTTGTTGTGAATGTAGCGGTGGGTGCCTCTCTCCCTGACATTTCCAGTTCTAGGACTGAGTAAACCGCACCTTGTGTGCGTGTTAAATGTCAAAGGTGCAAGTCATGAAAATGTGACATTTTGTTTTATATTGACGTAGGTCCAGGAGACAGCAAATCATGTAATTTGTTACTCGGCATCAAAAGTTTTAGTGTCGGTTGCAGCTTGGTTCCTCTAGCAAACAAGCTGCCCATTTCATAGGACAATAGGTAGTGTAAAACTGATAACAAATTATTGTTAAAAAGCTTATGCTTCTATTTACTTCATGCTGGTCGAGAAATAGTCTTATTACTTGCTTCCTTGTAAGTAGAAGCGAAATAAGGGAGTAGTCAAAAGCTGGTTGCTATGTGACTCAAGTTCCTTTGTTTGTATGGACAGGAGTTGACAACTTCCTGTATGAGAAAAGTATAAGTTTTTCAAAGCTGAAACCAATACAAAGGAAAAACTCAAAAACGATCAAATCCACGAAAAAAGTGTATATAACATAAACAGTGAGTTTTAACGTGCTCTACATTTTGTGTGTGGCACAAAGCCATTTTTGAGAAAATCAAAATTTTCGAAAAAAGTTCCATGTAAAGGGTAGTTTGCGGTGGGGGGATTTTTCTTAAAATGTTCGTGTTGCATCCCTAGATGATACTAAACTTAAATACCAACTTTGGTATTTTACCGGCTTTTCGGTTTTTGTTTTTTTTAAACAGTAGTGGAGTCTGGTCAGGACACTGGCGCGTATCCCCTGTTTACATTTCCCCCCTAAATTTACTGTATGATTACTGGTTTTACTGTTCCTTTACGCAAACATATACACATTGCACAAACATATAACACCCATGCCCAAGGCGGGACTCGAACCCACGATCCTCGTTTTTGAGCTATGATGTTCAGGGACACACACGGACCTTTTTGTGAGAATTTTTTTTTACAGGGGGCCCTAAAACATATATTTCCGGTGAAATCTCGGTATCGAATTTTTGGGTGGACTGCAATACCTTCTCTATACACTATGTACATAGTACGTGTAGAGAAAGCAAAAATCGAATGTGTTCCATTCACATGATGTCCTCTAGCTGCTCGGTAAACAAATCTTTTATTGAAAACATTAATCTGTTATCTACAACATGCTAATCAAGATAAAGATAAGCAGGATTAGTTCTATTACTAACTTCCTTGTAAACAGAAGGAAGATAAGAAAATGCACAGCCTAAAGCGATAGTCTCGTCACTAGGTATGTGAAGCAATTGAAATTCCAATATCTTTGCCTTCTAGGACTAAACAAACGAGAAGAAAGATGCCTTTCCGCTTGAGAAAATTTTAAGTGGCTAAAATTGAAACCAATAATCCGGAGACAGTTAAATCTATCAAAAAAAAAAAAAAGTATGAGACATAGATTGTGTTTTAATGAGATGTACATTATTTGTGTAGTAAGTTTTTGCCAGTTATACAAAAGTCATCCAGAGGCTGCTCCCAGAACATCCAAGATATACATTTGCTTTGTCATAAAAATATGTTAAACATACGGTATTTTAATCAAAATCACTAGAGCCATTTTTGAAAAAAATCACAATTTTCGAAATATGTTCCATATAAAGGGTAGTTTGGGGGAATATTCTTGAAAACCTTCGTGTCGTATCCTTGGAAGATACCAAACTTAAAGACCAAATGTGGTATTTAACGGTCTCTTCGTTTTTGAGCTATACTGTCCACTCACACACCCACACACACGGACCTTTTTCTAAAAATACTTTTTTTGGATTCAGGGAGATCTAAAACATGTATTTCCGGTGAAATCTCGGTATGGAATTTTGGGGTGCATTACAATACATGTACATAGTACGTGCAGAGAAAGTAAAGATCCAATGCCATAGCCGGGATTTGAAGACTCTACTTATCCAACTCCTGCCCTACACACGGCTTGTGTAAGAAAACAATTAAATCAACACCAATTGACCATAATAGTTGTCTATACTATGAATCCTGGGACTTAAGTACTTAACAGTATTGTAAGTCACCATTGGGGTTGTCATCTCGAAATAAGTTGAGGTCACCTTGTGGTTTACCGGGAAACATGAGAAATATAATGCCGTGCCGGCATGTTGCCATGGTAGCTCAGTGGTACAGCAACCGGCTAGAGACCGGGAGATTTGTAGTTCAAATTGAGTTTGACTTTACCTATCCAACTCATGTGAACCAAACTATTGTAATAATAGTTATTCAGAAATCTTATTCTATAACGTGATGTCTACAATATTTTATCTTTGTTCAGAATATTTATATATGCTGTATATTTAATTAAATTTATTTATTGCGCACACGATATATTTAGAGAAAGAGTAATTTGGACTTTGGAAAAAAAAAATCTTATGTGTTTCATATAAAAGCTGTTTCATACAAAACTGTTCCTACCAAAGATTCTTACAAAATATTATTCTTTTATCTAATCGAGATAAACATGAGCAGAAATTGTTCCTTAAGTGCCAGACAAATAAGGAATACGCTAGGCTAGAGTGATAGTCAAATCTTTTAACTGGTCGCTATGTGAAACAATTGTGGTTCGGTTCGCTTAACATGGTTCCATTTAGGAAACGTTAGGTGACTTAAAATGAACCCAATTACAAGGAATATCTAGAAAAGGGTTAACTGCACAGGAATATATATGACAAAAATTGTGTCCTTTATCGAGATTTACATTTTTGTCTATCTATTACAATTAACTGTTACGCAAAATTCTGCAAAACTCATCCAGAATAAAGAAGTCTTCGGAGTCTATTCCCAGAAAATGTAATATATATTTATATTTGTGATATAAACAGTTTTAATACGTTATTTTAATGAAAATTGTGGGACATTTTTGAGAAATGCAACATTTTCAAAACAGTTTCTCTGTAAAGGGTATTTGTGGTGGGGGAATTTCTTGAAAATGTTCGTGTTGCATCCTTGGAGGATACTAAACATAAACACCAAGTTTGGTATTTAACGGTCTTTTCGTTTTATAGATATGCTGTTCAGGGACACACAGACCTTTTTCTAAACATTATTTTTTCGGTGTCACGGGACCTCAAAACACATATTTTCGGTGAAATCTTTCCATGGAATTTTTGAGTCGCATACAATACCTTCTCTAGCTACTGTACATTGTTGTTATATTTTGCACTTCTGGATGCTAGTTTCACATGTGAATTTAAAGTAAAGGTGAGCGAAAAAGATGATTTTTACGGTTCACAACGAAACGTTTCCGTGGTGTAATGGCTACTATGCTAACTTCATATACCCAAGGTCGCGAGGACGATGGAGTTTACAGGCGTCAAAATCCCTACCATGTCTTCCTTCTGAAGGGAAGTTAAGCCGTTGGTCCCGTGTCGTAGATTTATGGCATGTAAAAGAACCTCAAGCCTGATAGAGAGATCTCTGAGCAAAATTAAGAGGTCTTTAACGCTCAATTTAGAATGGGACGCTGAGAACCACAGGAGTTAAAGAGCGTCCATAAATAACACGCCATTTACATTTTATTCTTCGAAACGTTTTAAAAGCAGTCCAAGATGCAATCATCAATATACTTCCACAAAAGTTAAGTAAAATTTAAGTGGCTATACGAAATTCAAGGGTTGGTGTGAGGATAATGAAGTTGTTGGCGTAAATATGATGTTGAGAAGATTGTATAGTACATAATATGTGAAGCTGGTAGAGAGCGGGCGTGCATGAGACTTTCCTCGCAGATGGCGGTCATGATGCTCTTATCTTAACAACACATGGAGGCTACAATACACTTAAGTTTGGTATTAACCGATTTTCCATTTTTTGGGGTTATGCTGTTCAGGTCCGCCCCGTTAGCGCTCTTGCCTCTGGCGCTATTGTCAGCTAGACCACTCGCCTCTCACCCAGGTGACCGCATGTGGGATTTTTGGCCGACAAAGCTCTGAGTTCTCCTTTTTCCCTCCGTCATCGCATTCCATCATTCTGATGTGTTACATTTACAGGGCTTTCTCTAGCTGTTCTACAAACAAACTTTTTACAAAAGATTTATTTTTGTGTATTTTAAAGTCATTTAACCTGTTTGGTCATATCAGACGATGAATGAAATTGGTGAAATGATGCTCAAATTATCTCGGGGTCTATGGAACTTAAAGTTACTCAACATTCGTCTTCTCAGGATAAGTGAAAACCCCGAAAAAAACCTTATCTGGGTAGCTCACCCTAAGTGAGATTCAAACTCACGACCTTTTGAATGTGAGGCAGACACGCTACCACCACACTACCCAGGCGGGCTAAATATTCTTCTTTCTACACAATGTTAATCGAGATAAACGTTAGCAGAATGTTCTTATTACTTAGTTCCTTATAAGTAGAAGGGAACTAAAGGAATGTACTAGGATAAAGTGCTAGTCAAATGTTTTAAAAGCTGTCGTTATGCGATTGTCATTGCCAATCGCTTCTTTGCTTGGTCAGGAGTAGAACAAAAGAAAATCGGACACTTCCTGTCTGAGAAAAGTATAAATATTTTACAATTGAATCCAATAACAGTGAATACCTCGGAAACTGTTAACTCCACAACAAAAACTGTAAAGGAAATAAATTGTGTATATACATTTTATTTGTCATCTTAATATCTTAAATATAAGAGATTGTAATCAAAATCGTAAGAGTCAGTTTTGAGAAAATCAACATTTTCGAAAAATTTTCCATGTAAAGGGTATTTGGGTGTGGGGGGGGGATTTTCTTGAAAATCTTCGTGTCGCATCCTTTGAAGATTCTGAACTTAAATACCAACTTACGTATTTAACGGACTTTTCGTTTTTGAGTTCTGCTGCCCACAAGCACACACACACACAAACTCACATACACGGACCTTTTTCTAAAAATTCTTTCTTAATTCAGGGGGTCCCAAAACATGTATTTCTGGTGAAATCTCGATATCGAATTATTGAGTGGAATACAATACCTAGTGTGAACTATGTGCATATTACGTGTAGAGTAAATAATAATAATAATAATAATAATAATAATAATAAAATGATAATTTGAAGTATGGCGATTTGTATTGTGAATAGATAATGCGAGCGCCATAAACGTATTCATATCAAGTGCAATTATTATGTGATGGAACTTGAACTTGTGGTATGTGATGTTTACCTCACTATAACGATAATTTAATATGCACTATGCTCAAAGTTAACACTTTTATCACAGATGATTCGTACTGCGTATGAGAGGTGCTGAACGATATACAGGCGGTGACCTAATCGCAACATCTCTAGCACATATGTACAGTGTAATAGTAGATAGAGAAGGTACTGTATTCCATCCAAAACTGCTATACCTACCGAGATTTCACAGGAAATACACGAATAAAATAAACATCTTTAGAAAAAGGTCTGTGTGTGTCGACACCATAGCTCAGAAAAGAAAACACCGTTAAATACCAAATTTGGTATTGAAGTTTAGTATCTCCCAATGATGCGACGCAAGTTTTTCAAGAAAATCCCGCACTCCAAATTGTTCTTTAGATGGAAGAATTTTCGAAACTTTTGATTTTCTTAAAAATGGCTCTAACAATTTTTATTAAAATACCATATATTAAACATATTTACACACAAATTAAATGTATATTTTAAATTTCCTGGGAATTATCTCTGAAAACCTCTTAATTCTGGATGAATTTTGCTGAATTTTCCGTAATTGATAAACCGCAAGAGATAGACAAAAACGTATTGCACCAAAAATGTTGAATTCGTTAAAACGCATGATTTGTCACATACGTTTTTCTTGTAGAGTGGAACTGTTTTCGAGATATTCTTTGTTCTTCTTTCTTCTTTTTTAGGTACTACAACTTTAGGGAAGTTTTTGCCTTCTCAACAGTTTTCTTCCACTCAGATCTATTTTGGATGCAGGCTGACCTGTCCTCTATAATATAATCCAGTCATCTATCTACTTTTTGGAACCTGATTGCTGTGATGCCAATTGGTTTACATTTATTCACACTTTTTACAACTTTATCTTGCATTCTATTCACTTGCACAACCTTTGGACCTTAATAACATTTATTATGTTTTTATTTCCATTTGGGTTATTTAGTTCGTAATTCAGTTGCATGCACTAAGTGCCATTTGTTCTTTAGGTATTCCTTGTTATTTGTTTAATTTTTAAACTATGCAACTTTTCTCAAACGGGAAGATACCTTTCGTTTCATCTCTCTTGCTTTACTGTTGGCCATGAAAGCAAACCGAAGTTCAATTGCTTCACACAACGATCATATTTAAAGTATTTTTCTATCGCTTTAGCCTAGTATATTGCATTATTTCCCTTCTACAAGCAAGTAATACGATCAATACGGGTAGTGTTTATCTTGATTAGCATGATGTAGATAAATGGATAATATTTTGGATAAATGGGTTAACATGTGGAACAGGCACAGAAAGTCATGTAAATGGAAGTCAGATTTTTTTTGAACAGTAGATGAAATGTTACACCTCTATACTTTCTCTTTGGTTCTCAACTTATTTCTTAACATAAAAGCTATCTAGGTTTCACATATTTAGACACATTTAACCTGAGCATATAAGGAAATAGGAAAATATTGCTGAACACAAAGCTTTTCTATTCCCAGGCTATTAGAAAATAGCATGTTAATAACATACAGCAAATGAAGTTAGAATCTTCCGACGGTCAGAATGTCGTTTTCAAGTAGTGAAGGAATTAACAAGTAATCGACAAATTTCGTATCTTTATATGTATTTTGGTATTTTGAGTACCAGTTTTGTGAACTTGTATGAGGGTCAGTCAATAACTAATGCCTTCTATTTGTTTTTCTCTTTTAATTTGCAAGAAAAGTAAACATTGATTACACAGCACGAAAGCCACAACATTGAGGATTTAATTGTCACCTTTCACTGTAATTCCTGTCATTTTCCACAGTTTTAGTCCACCTTTTAACAAGAGCATGTGTTCCTGTGTGGTAAAATGCTCGCTCTTGCTTCCGAAGTCATTTAAGAACACATTTGTTCACGGCCTCTGCATCTGGAATGCGCTTCCCTATCCCTCCAAATGTTGCGAGGTTACTGTTTATCCTGTCTCAGTATTCTGCTCGGGGTAACCGCCGCCAACACACTTTTGAGTTCTCCAGTTCTTGAACAATCGTCATTACTGAGAGACATAATTCATCAGTTTTTATCCGCTGGCGAGCTTGAATGGTCGCATCCACTCGCTCAACGTTGCGTAGTCACGCAGTCACGGGTCAATGTTGCATCATGCATGTGAATGGGCGTTTCAACTTCCACATTCAACAATTCAATGACAGAATGCTGTCAAATACGAACATCAATGTCAGCCATCAGCAAGCAGTGCTGCCACTGGTAGGCGTATGAAGTTGCTATTGCAGTGGAGTGGAGAAGAAGGTTTGAGGAGTTGTGCAAAACTTAAACTGTTCACTGTTCAGGAGAAACAAAAATAGGAGGCATTACTTATTGACACATGTCTGCAGGTTCAGCGAAACATATACCTACATATATATGTTTGTGTGTGTTCTGACGTGTCAGACTTACATGATCTTCTGTACCTATTGTGCATCAAACTAATATTACAAAATCCTATTTTGTATCTACGAGGGCTCTCCCCTAACAAACAAAACACAAAAACATCTTTATTTCTCTCCTTTCAGCTCGATACACTTTTCCCAGCGATCTTCAATAGCTTCGATACCCTGTTTATAGTGAGAACTATAGGGGTCTGCAGACTCCACCTCTTCATTCCTTCGTGCGCTGTACACTTTCCACCCTATGGTACAGAGAATCCAGGACATTCTTCACTCCCTTTCAGAAGCAGGTCTCAAAGTGACGTTCATGTGGGTGCCTGGTCACACTGGAGTGGTCGGGAATGAGGCAGCTGATTCTGCTGCCAAGAGAGCCATTTTATCTCCCAGGATTTGTTGTTCTTCCGTTCCCGCGACTGATCTGAAGGCGGTTTTTCGTGGGACCATTCTTGCTCGTTGGGAGGCTGAATGGTCTCAAATTAGAGACAACAAATTGCAGGTAATAAAGCCACTCCCACATGTTGTCGTTCTTCCCGCCGAGATGTCGCCTACGTATCGGACACTGTCATTTACTGCGAGGAGAGCCAGCTCCAGTTTGTCGGTGCGGCGCGACCTTGACAGTGAAACACGTTTGAATCGAGTGTCAGTACTTAGCTACTCTTCGTATGTCGTTGAGTTTGTCCTAGCGGACAGCCTGCATGCTGTAGAACGGCTTTTGTCTTTCATACGACATTGGCCACATATAGTTTTATTTCCGTTGTACAGCTTTAGTCTTTTGTTCTTTATTTTAACCTACCGGACTGTTTTTAAAGTTTTATCTTTGGAGGGATGTATTATAACATTTTAGCTAGAAGATTAATTTTATCATTAATTCAGCCATAATCTTAACCTACCGGAGATAATTAGTAAGTTAAAATATTTATTTCAAGGATATTTTAGCTGGAAGATCAATTTTATGATTAATTTCTTCCTTATTTTAACGTTTTAATTTTGGGGGATAGATTAGTAGGTTATAATTTTCATTTTACGATGATATTTTAGCTGGAAGATTAACTTTGTTTTATAGGGCGCTAATAACCGTATAGGTACCCCCCCCCTCTCTCTCTCACCTCTTCATTGTTGGCAAATCTACCACCAAGCATTTCTTCAAGTTTGGAAACAGAAAATAATCAGAGGGGGCTAAATCTGGCGAATAGGGTGCACGAGGAAGCAATTCGAACTTTTAACTCATTGATTTGACGATGGCGATAATAGACGTGCGAACTGGTGCATTGTCTTGAAGAAACAAAACTTTCTTTTTCACCATATGCGGCCGTTTTTACTTCATTTCATCACTCAAACGCAAGTTCGCATAATATTCGCCATTAATTACTTTCCCTTTTTTGAGATAATCAATTAAAATTATCCCGCGTGCCTCCTAGAAAACTGACACCATGACCTTGCCTGCAGATGGAACTGTCTTCGCCATCTTTGGAGCCGATTCTCCCCTTCCAATTCAGTATTTTGATTGTTCCTTCGTCTCAGGTGTGAAGTGGTGAACCCATTGCTATGAATCGACGTAAAAACTCAGTTTTATTGCAGCGAAACACTCGACTGAAACATCCTCACGACGCTGTTTTTGTTCTATTGTGAGCAAACGCGGTACCCACCTTCACACAACTTTTTGAAATGTCTGCTAGCTCGCGCACTTTCAGTCGACAGTCACACAACCACTATCTATACGTCAGGTTGGTTACTTCACTGTTCTTCGTGCTAATCTAAAACCTTTCAACAGCTGATAATGACGTAAATGATGTGCTATTGCAACATGTGATAGTAAGTATTTGTGTATCTTTTACGCTTTGCCTTTCAGAGACTGTTCGCGTATCATCAACATATGTTAAACATGTTGTATTTTAGTGAAAACTGTTAGAGCCACTTTCGAAAAAAAATGTTCCATGTAAAGTAGTTTGGGTTAGGGTGTCATCCTTGGAGCATGCTGAACCTAAAAAAAACAAAACAATAAACACATGAACATTTTCAATAAATCTTATGTCTTCCATACACACAACTTTCTTTAGCGCATCCACAAACAAGTTTTTCTTGCAGCATATTATTATTTTAACTACGTCGTGCTTATCTAGATACACGTAAGTAGAATTAGTCTTATTACTTGCGTTCTTGTAAGTAGAAAGGAAATAAGGGAATACATTAGACTAAAATGATAGTCAGCGATTTCAGAATCTGGTACCTATCTGAAACAATTGAAGTTGGGTTCGCTTTGCATGGTCCCTTTTGAGAAAAGTTTAAAACTGAAGCCAATAACATTGAATATCTCAAAAACCGTCAAACCTACAAGAAAAAGGTATATGGCATAAAGTATGTATTTTAGCGACATCTACATTATTTGTGTAGAAGGCTTTGTCTATCTCTTACGTTTTAACCGCTGTGCAAAATTCTACCAAGTTCAACCAAAATAAAAAGATTTTCAGAGGCTGCTCCCAAAAAAATAAAAATTACATTTTATTTGTGATGAATGTCTATAATACACAACATTTAAATCAAAATATTCGAAAAATGTTACAGGTATAGGGTAGATCGTGGTGAGGGGATTTTCTAGGAAATCTTCGTTCGCAGCCTTGAAATATACCAAACTTAGAAACCAAGTTGGATTATTAACGGACAATTGGTTTTTGAGCTATGCTGCCCATACGAACATCTTTCTAAAAATACTTTGTTCAGGTGTCTCAAAACGTATTTCAAGCGAAATCTCGATATCGAATTTTGGGTGCAATACACATACTATGTGTAGCGGAAGTAAAAATACCTATTTTTGGTGAGCTCTGGACATGACATTTTTGGGTCAAATACCATACTTACCCTACAATAGTGATCTAATGGAAATGCATGAGGAAACCAAACTGAAATTTGTCACGTGACCGTAGAAAGGCACACGTTGTATGAAGTTAAGCATGATAATTAGCTTTACTTTCAACTGTATGAGACTAAAGTTCCTATGTTTGTGTGGACAGGAGTTGACAAATTCCTGTATAAGAAAAGTGTAAGTTTTTAAAGCTGAAACCATAAACAAGGAATATCTAAAAAACGATCAACTCCACGAAAAAAATGCATATAACATAAATATGTGTTTTAAAGTGCTCTACATTTTTTGTGTGGAAGTTTTTTTCCATCTCTTACGGTTTAGCACTTATGCAAAATTTCGTAAAATTTGTCCAGAATAAAGTAGTCTTCAGAGGCTATCCCCAGAAAATTCAAAAGATACATTTTATTTGTCAGATAAATATCTTTAATATATGATATTTTAATCAAAATCGTTAGAGCCATTTTTAAGAAATCAAAATTTTCGAATAAAGTTCCATATAAAGGGTAGTTTGCGGTGGGGGGATTTTTCTTAAAATCTTCGTGTTGCATCCCTGGAAGATACTAAATTTAAATACGAACTTTGGTATTTTACCGACTATTCGTTTTTGAGCTATGGTGTTCATGGACACACGGACACACACGGACCTTTTTCTGAGAATGTTTTTTTTTTTTTATACAGGTGGCCCTAAAACATATTTCTGGTGAAATCTCGGTATCGAATTTTTGGGTGGAGTGCAATACCTTCTCTATACACTATGTACATAGTACGTGTAGAGAAAGTAAAAATCTGACGTTTTATTTACATGTTTCTATCCATTTGTTCTGCAAACAAACTATTCTTACAAAACATTTTTACTTTCTCTATACGTACTATGTACATAGTGTATAGAGAAGATATTACATTCCACCCGAAAATGCCATACCAAGATTTCACCGGTCCCGCTGAATAAAAAAAAAAAAACATTTTTAGAAAAAAAAGGTCCTGTGTGTACGTGTGTGTGTGTCTGTGGACAGCGCAGCCAAAATCGAAAAGTTCGTTAAATACCAAACTTGGTATTTAAGTTCGGTTTCTTCCAAGGATGCGACATAAACATTTTCAAGAAAATCCCCCACCCCGAACTACTCTTTTCACGGAACGTTTCTTCGAAAATTTTGTTTTTCTCAAAAATGGCTCTAAAGATTTTGATTAAAATCTCTTATATTTAAGATATTTACATGCCAAATAAAATGTATATCTTGAATTTTCTGAGAATAGCCTCTGAAGATTACTTTATTCTGGATGAGTTTTACGGCATTTTGCATAACTGCTAAATCGTAAGAGATGGACAAAAATTTACTATACAAAAAATGTAGAGCGCGTGAAAACACACAATTTATGTTATAACATTTTTTCGTGGAAGTTGATCGCTTTTGAGATATTCCTTGTTTTTGGTTTCAGCTTTGGAAAACTTACAGGAATTTGTCATACAGAAATTTGTCAACTCCTGTCCATACAAACAAAGGAACATCAGTCACATAGCAACCAGCTTTTGACTATCACTTTAACCTATGGTACTCCCTTATTTCGCTTCTACTTACAAGGAAGCAAGTAATAAGACTATTTCTGCTAATTTTCACTCGATTAGCATGAAATAAAAATAAGCATAAGCTTTTTAACAGTAATTTATTGCAGAGATGTAGAGAAAGTCATGTGAATGGAACACACAAGAATTTTTATCTACTTGATGATAATCGAGATAAACATTAGCAGAAATGGTCTTAATGCTTGCTTCCTTATAAGTAGAAGGGAAATAAGGGAATACACCAGGATAAACCCATAGTCAAATGTTTTAATACCATAAAATTACTTCTACCGAAAAAAACTTGTTAGTGTAATGAGCTGTTGGTATAACCGGCCACTAACCCCGCGCCAAGCTACCGGCTAACAACACAATGTCCAGAGACTGCAACACAGTGTACAAACAGTATTATACAACATTTATATTTGTTTGTCAAAGTAATGTGTATGTATAGTTGCGATATGACCCCCAGGTTAGAGCCACTCAGATAAATAAATTTAAAAAAAGTTGCTACCTTTGTTTGTATGACAAAATTTAAGTATTTTAAAGCGTAAACCAATAACAGGGAATATCTCAAAATCGGTCAACTCCACGAAAAGTATGTAACTTTTAAGTAAGTTTTTGTCTATCTCTTACGGTTAGCCAGTTATGCAAAATTCCGCAAAATTTATCCAGATTGCACAGCAACTATTCCAGAAAATTCATTTTGCTTGTGATATGAATAGTTTTAATATGCGTTTTTTAATAAAAATCATTAGAGCCCTTTTTGAGAAAATCAAAATTTTCGAAAAATATTCCATGTAAAGGGTAGGGGGAATTTATTTGAAAATCTTCTGTGGCATCCTTGGAAGATAACAAACTTAAATACCAAGTTTGGTATTTAACGGTACTTTAGTTTTTGAGCTATGCTGTCCACAGACACACACACGGAACTTCTTCTAAAAATGCTTATTTTGGACCCAGAGGGTCTCAAAACATATTTCCGTTGAAATCTCTGTATCGAATTTTTGGATGCAATGCAATACCTTCTCTATACACTATGTACATAGTACGTGTGGAGAAAGTAAAAATATGATACTAAAAAAAAAAAAAAATTAAATCTTTACAGTTGAAAGTTCAATGTAGCATATGTGAATAAACATTGAAGTTCCATTAGTTTAACACCCGTTAACCTGGTTGGTCATATCGGACGATGAGTGAAATGATGCTTAAATTGCTCGACATTGGTCTTTTCAAAAAAAAACTTATCCGGTAACTCACCCTAAGTGAGATTCGAACTCACGACCTTTTGAATGCGAGGCAGACACGCTACCCAGGCGGGCTTTCTAGCTTTTAAACTCAGGAATTTACATTTGAAACACATTTTCCCCCTTATCGTTTAGAAGAGTGTCAGTTAACTGAAAGATGTATGACATAAGCGACTCAGCGATCGTATTTTGTTACTACGTGGTTGTAAGAATTAAAATGTTAGCTTGTGCACATTGCACGGTATTAGTGCGAGAATGCTACTGAGTGGCGAAGAGAAACCATAGTCGTGTTAGATTACATCGGACCCCGGGTTGCGAGGGCGCTCTTTATTTCTCAACAGCACTTATCTGCTCCTTCCTTAGGGCTGTCGATTGCGTTTCAAAAGTTTCTCTTCCGCTAGTAATCTTATGGTGATCGTACGGTAATAGTTGCAGCTTCTTTTAACTTGTTCCTACAAGGCATTGTTTTTAATGTTTTATCGATTTTATTAAGTTTTTAGCGAAGGATGGTTTTAATTTTAGATTTTCTTTTACCGCTTATCACTTTTATCGATTTCAACTCTGGAATCCAGCCGCTTTTAGTTTTATAAGGGCGCTGATAACCTAGAGGTTGAGCGGCCTAAAATCCCATTCATCACCATCCAGTAAACCTTTTTCCTATTACTAAGTAATTGCATCCTTTGCACCCCAAAAAGTTGTCGCCATTACTTTTCCGGCCGATATGTTGTTTTGATTGTTGCTTGGTTTTCGGAGTATAATGATGAATCCAGGTCTCATCGACCCAAAAGCTCCTTCGGATTCTGGTTTAGTAGCTCCTGATAGAGCCGTACCCGCACCTTGTCAAAACTGAGCATCCGCAGCACGTACAGAGTACATAGAGAAGGTGTTGTATTGCACAAAAAATTCGATACCGAGATTTCACTGCAAGTATGTTTTGGGACCTTCTGAATCAAAAAAAGAAAAAAAAATAGAAAAATGTCCGTATGAGTATGTGTGTGTGAGTGAGTGAGTCTGGGCAGCATAGCTCAAAAATGAAAATTCCGTTAATACCAAACTTGGTATTTGAGTTCAGTAACTTCCAAGGATGCGACACGAAGATGGTCAAGAAAATCCCCCCACCCTCAACTACCTTTTATATGGAAAAATCTTCGAAAATTTTGATTTTCTCAAAAAAGGGTCTAACAAGTTTGATTAAAATATCATACCTTACAGAGATTTACCTTAAAAATAAAATGTATATGTTGAATTTTCTGGGAATAGACTCTGAAGACAACTTTATTATGGATGAATTTTATGGAACTGGTAAACCTTAAATCTTAAACAAAAACTCACTACACAAAAAATGTAGATCTCATTAAACAACAGAATTTATACTATATACATTTTCTTCGTGGAGTTGACTGTTTTTGAGATATTTCTTGGTATTGATTTCATTTTTAATTACTTAGTTTTCATATACGGGAATTTGTCAACTCCTGGCAATGCATAGAAACGGATTTCATCCACATGGCAACCAGCTTTTAAAATACTTGACTATCGGTTTAGTCTAGTATATTCCCTTATTTCCTTTCTATTTGCGAGAAAGCATGAAGCAAATAGAAGCATAAGCTTTTCAACAATAATTTCTTACAGAGATGTAGAGAAAGTCGTGTGAATGGAACACATGAGATTTTGTACTGTGCATGATTCACTTTCAGTGATACATATGCTTAAAGTGTTGTAGGAGGTGCAAGTGTGAGGTGTTTGTTTTGGTGTGTTGCAGCAGGAGCGGACAATGGGGAACGCCAACGGCACCAGTCCTTTGGATAACATGAGAAGTTTGGAGCACTACCTGAATGATCTGATGCGGGGCGCTGGCGACACGCCTGACCACCTCAAAGGTAATCACCATTTCATTCTTCGGTTATCTCATACCTGTGTAATGAAAGTTGATTCTTGGGCTGCCTCAGCGTCGGTAGAGCTGTTGATCTTTCTCAGGGTAGAAACAGGAATACTGGGTTTAGAATTAAGATTAGCAGGATCCTTTTTCACTCTGATGTTTTATTCCTCGACGAAACATCAAACACTATTGGTAAAGTTATCTTGACTGCACAAATCCTGAAATTGGGTCTCTTTAAATAGCCAAAGAGGCAAGATGTCTGCCTTAAGCTTTCTTAATGCTCATTGGCGTCACCATATCAGTGGTTTTATTGTGACTCGTGGATACAAAAAGAAATACCCCGCTTGGTAAATATTAGGGATTTTTACCGAGTTAGCACTTGTAACTCTAATGCACGCACATGAAATAAATTAAACCTATAAATACCCAAGGATTTTGCAGACAATACAGAGTGTCTTTGGTTAGAACCAACAGCGTAGTTTCGCAACTCTGCCGTGGAAGACGTTAACATAGATAAAGTTATAGTTTATGAAATATATACAAGAAAATAAAGTAAATCACTTATACAAACATGTCATTAGAATAATAAAAGTATTGGGGATTATTTATAGACCTGTGATATTAAGATATTTATTGTCACGTGATACAGATGTTATACTCTTACATATATGCACACACATACATATACAATATCTGAGTGAAGAAGATAAGGTCATACGGCGTGACTTTTACATCGACATGTTGCGACATGATGAAGACGATGTTGGTTTTTGTGAGCGCATCATTTCATTTTTGTGGTAACGTGTTCTAAAATGTCGTTGGACAACAGTTGCTGATTGTGTTCTAGCAAATTCCAACACGCAATATGCCTTTTCCACAGGATTTTCCGCCATTTCAGCTTCTGCAACAACAAACAAAACACTACAGCGTTACCAATAGTAACAAACGAAACTTTGAGAGTTTCTCAACATACCTCCAAAATAATTAGGTTGCCATCTCTAATAGTTTTTGTTTTACAGACAGTTGAAGTTGTCTATTTCTTTTGTAGTAACCCTGTACAGAATCTGTCACGCAGAGTTAACATTTCTTGGGATATTTAGTATTACTTTCTTACATTTTACCCAATTGAGAACTGGAAGATTTTCAAAAGCAGCTGCACGTATCAGCATGTTGTATGTAAACAACAGCAATTTAAAAGTTACCCACTTAAGGAGGAGCGGATTCCTTTTTACGACATAGCGACAAAGGACTCGCTTTTAACAGTTTATGACTGGAGTCAATATATTATTGCATTTTCACCACGGACATAAAGTAGCAAACATTTCTCTGCATTATACTGTAAGGTCAGATTACAAACTAAATGGTTTACAATACTATGATAGACCAGAGCTTATCTGTGTGTCTATCCTTTATCATGATCATGGTCCCTCTTCACTGGGCTGTAACAAAATGTGTAGCACCACTAGTGATCTCTAGTAAATGGTATACAGTACTATGATAGACCAGAGCTCATCTGTGTGTCTATCCTTCATCATGATCATGGCCCCTCTTCACTGTGCTGTAACAACATGTATAGCACCACTAGTGACCTCAAGTAAAGGGTATACAGTACTATGTTAGACCAGAGCTTATCTGTGTGTCTATCCTTCATCATGATCATGGTTCCTCTTCACTGGGCTGCATCACTAGTGACGTCTAGTAAATGGTATACAGTACTGTAATAGGTCAGAGCTTATCTGTGTGTCTATCCTTCATCATGATCATGGTTCCTCTTTACTGGGCTGTAACAAAATGTATAACACCACTAGTGACCTCAAGTAAAGGGTATACAGTACTATGTTAGACCAGAGCTTATCTGTGTGTCTATCCTTCATCATGATCATGGTCCCTCTTCACTGGGCTGCATCACTAGTGACGTCTAGTAAATGGTATACAGTACTATAATAGGTCAGAGCTTATCTGTGTGTCTATCCTTCATCATGATCATGGTTCCTCTTTACTGGGCTGCATCACTAGTGACCTCTAGTAAATGGTATACATACTATAATAGGTCAGAGCTTATCTGTGTGTCTATCCATCACCATGATCATGGTCCCTCTTCACTGGGCTGTAACAAAATGTATGGCACCACTAGTGACCTCTAGTAAATGGTGTACAGTACTATGTTAGACCAGAGCTTATCTGTGTATCTATCCTTCATCATGATCATAGTCCTTCTTCACTGGACTGCATCATTAGTGACTTCTACTAAATGGTATACAGTACTATAATAGGCCAGAGCTTATCTGTGTGTATATCCTTCATCTTGATCATGGTCCCTCTTCTCTGGGATGTAACAAAATGTATAGCACCACTAGTGACCTCTAGTAAATGGTATACAGTACTATGATAGACCAGAGCTTATCTGTGTGTCTATCCTTGATCATGATCATGGTCCCTCTTCACTGGGCTGTAACACTAGTGACCTCTAGTAAATGGTATACAGTACTGTGATAGACCAGAGCTTATCTGTGTGTCTATCCTTCATCGTGGTCCCTCTTCACTGGGCTGTAACAAAATGTATAGCACCACTAGTGACCTCTAGCAAATGGAACGCAGTACTAATATAGATCAGAGCTTGTCTGTGTGTCTATCCTTCATCATGATCATGGTCCCTCTTCACTGGGCTGTAACAAAATGTATAGCACCAGTAGTGACCTCTAGCGTGTGCGTGTGCGTGCGTGTCTGGTAGGCTCGTGGTGAGCCTAGGTGTTTTTGCTGTGTACCTACCCTGGTAAGGGTTTAACCACAGGAATGAGGTGAAGGTTGAGGTTTTAATTTTGGAGGTTTCGAGTGTTGGTGTTAAGGAGGTAGCGCTGGTAGGCTCCTCGAGCGGTTGCATTTTCAGGAGCAGCATCCTTTCCTCTGCTCCGCTGGTGTTATTTTTTATTTAATTATGGTGGTGAAATTTTGATAGACCTCTCCCAATGGGAGGGGGGGGGAGTGCTTTGTTCAGCTATTACGCTGTTGGCTGGTTTAAAGCCGTTGTTACCGGGGGTACCCACAAGCCATGCGGGGAACCCGGAACCGCCTCTTGCGGCGTTCAGAGGGTAAGTACTCCCCCCAGAGTTTTGACATGTGCGTTCTCATGGTCGCCCAATCTGGCGTAGAATTTTTTTAGCCCGGCGCCTAATAACATTTTCCACATATGGGAGGGCTGAATCTTCATGTAGTAGCCTCAAAGGGAAACGTCGACATACAGAATATATGGACCGGAGTCCTCTATTCTGCACTCGCTGTAACCAGAGCAGCCAGGAGTCTGCTGCCATACCCCACACTTCGCAGGCATAGAGCATCAGGGGGACTACAAGCGCCTCGAAAAGGCGTAACTTTAAGTGAACCGGCATCTGGGAGGCCAGCACAGGGCAAAGGGAGGCTACCGCCCCCTTCGCTCTGTCCAACGTTCCCCGCACGTGTTCACGAAAAGTTAGGCCCTTATCAAGAATGACGCCCAAGTATTTGATGGAGTTCCCCCACATCGCCCTCCGTGGTGTAATGGTTACCATGCTAGCTTCATATACCCAAGGTCGCGGGTTCAAACCCGGCGGAGGACGATGGATTTTTTCGGGTGTAAAAATCCTTAGCATGGCTTCCTTCGGAAGGGAAGTAAAGCCGTTGGTCGCGTGTCGTAGATTTACGGCACGTAAAAGAACCTCAAGCCTGATAAGAGAGGCCTCTGAGCAAAATTAGGCGGTCTTTCACGCCCAATATAGAATGGGACGCTGAGAACTACAGCAGTTAAAGAGCGTCCATAAATAACACGCCATTTCCATTTGAATTCCCCCACTCTATCCTTTGGCCCTGATAGTAAAAGTTGGGTATCTGGTTTATTTCGGGGCGTTTTCTGGAGAACAGAACAGCATGACTTTTGCCCAGATTAACGGACATCCACTGTCTGCACCAGTCCTTTACGAGACGGAGGTGTGTCTGTATGGGGTTGAGGGCTCTGCGTATGTTCCTGTCAGTGCGGTAGAGCAGGACGTCATCAGCAAACTGGGCCATGTTGACGCCCTGCACCGTAGGGAAGTCTGCCATAAAAAGGCTAAACAAGGTGGGTGATAATACAGAGCCTTCGGGGACCCCGCCTCGTAGGGGTTTGGTGTAGATGTTTGCCCCGCAACTGCAACTACGAAGGTGCGTTGGTGTAGGAAGCTCTGTATGATGTTGATTAACTGTGTATGTAGGCCAATCTGGATGAGTTTAAACAGGAGACACTCATGCCAGGTGGTTGAGAAGGCCTTCTGGACATCCAAAGACACCGCCGGCGTGAAGGACCCGTCCTGGAACCCCAGGGCGGCAGCCTCCACCACCCGCAGCAGCTGTTGGGTTGTCGATTGCCCAGGACGGAATCCAAACTGATGGAGAGGGATGGCTTGAATGTCGACTACCTGCGGCGACAAGCGGTGTAGTACTAACCACTCGAAGACCTTCGAGAGGGTGGGTAGGAGGCTAACGGAGCGTAGCTGGAAGGAAGTGCAGGGTCCTTACCAGGCTTCAAAATGCACACCGCCCGTGCCACCTTCCACTCGCGCGGAAAGTGGCCTAAGGTGAGGCACATGTTGAATACCTTGGTGAGGAATAGCACTGCTCTGAATGGAAGGTTGCTGAGCATGGCGGGTGTCAGCCCGTCCTGCCCGCAATCCTTTTTGGTGTTGAGACGCCGGAGTGCGCCTTGGACTTCACTAGGGCGGATGATTGGTAGGGGTTTCTCCGCTTCATGAGGCTGTTCCCGCAAGTAGTGGTCAACTTCCTCATGAAGGCGGGCAGTGAAGAGTACGTCCTGGGGGTCTTCTCTCGGCCTGCAGGTGTCCTCTATATAGCTCGCAAGCACATTTGCTTTGGCTTGTGGTTCATAAACAAGGCCAAGAATGCCTTGAAGCGTGGAGTGGTACTGATTACGTTGGCGTCGGAGGCTTTTTGCGATACGCCAGACGTTGCCACCCTCCAGGTCTTGCACGGCCATTGTGGCCTCCCACGCTTGCACACGGTGCTAGCGTCGTCGGACACGAACCTGACGACGAAGGCGCCGCAAAAGACCCCGATTGTATGGCGTCCGGTTCCGCTGGTATAGTCAGCGGGCTGCCCAGGAACGGCGGATAAGGAGTTCAAGTTCTAGGAGAAGGACATCTGGAAATGGTGTTGGTGGGGTGCGGATGGTCAGGTTATGAACCGTTCTTACTACTGTGGTTGTAAAGGTTTGGACTGCTGTCTCTAGGCTGGGTATGTCAGTGATTTTTGGGTTGGGTGGAATAGATACGCTGAGGCAATCCTTTACGCATTTCCAGTCGATTTCTCTGGTGGTGTTCTGAGAAGTCGTGGCTGGCAACCCTGGTGTTGATTTCTGCCAACACGGATTGTGGTCGGAATGAAGTGCTGCGAGTGAAGTGAGCATGAGATGGAAGGGGTAATGTTTGATGATCGCAAAGTCGATGACTGATGGTTGTCCTCGGCCTTGCGGATGGTGTGTGGGTTACCAGGGGCCCAGAAATCTTAGCTGGGGATCCCTATCAATCATGCGAATCATTGCATTGCCTCTAGGATCCGCACGGGGGCCCGAATGCCAACGCTGGTGTTTGGCATTAAAGTCCCCGGCGAGTATCACTCTAGGATGGAGGTTGAAGAGGGATTGGTAGTCAGCAGGTAAGAACGGCCTACCGGGAGGGTGGTAAACAGAGACTATTACTACCTCCGTTCCTCCGAGCTCAACACACACTTCCGTTACCTCAAGGGCTTGCAGGGGCGGAGTGGGGATGGGTTTGTGGACCACGTTTTGCCTCACAGGAACCGCGGTGCCGCCTCCAGGGCGGGGCACCCGGTCACTGCGATGGCAAACGTATCCAGGTAGACGGAAGGGGATGTCAGTCGCAAATGTTTTTCCGAAACTAGAATGAGGTCCAAGGCATAATGGGTAGCAAAGCGCTGAAGTTCATCCCTATGATCCCTCACTACATTGGCATTCCAAAAGACGAATCGGAAGGAGGTACGAAGCCTAGTTCCGTCCGACATTTTGGGGCAATGGGGCGAGGCTGAGCATGAAGGTGAGGCCCTCAAAGAGGATCATCGCCTTGCTGGTTGGATCGGTGGTCTGGAAGTACCTGGTGAAGAGGTCCCGGATTCTCTCGGCGTGGTTCAGCAGCAGCTGCTGAAACCACCCCAGGAGGTGCGGGACATCCACAGCAGGTATGGTGGTGGGTGTGGTTAACTTTGGTTGGTTTGTTGAGGAGGTGGAGCCACCATCGCTGGTCGCTCCTCCCGGGAGACACGCGACGGCACCGGTGCTGGACCGGTTGCCGCAGGCACCTCCCGTTCGGAATCGTTTTCGCGGTCAGTCCTCGGCCTCTTCAAACTGGGTTTGGGTGGTTTAGGTTGGCACTTGTGTTGTGTGGCAGGGGTGTGTGGTGTTTTTCCTTTTCCGGAGACCCTATTTGAGTATAAGGAGCCCCGTAGTGCTGGTGTAGGTGCCTGTCTGGGTGCCTCCTGGTGTTCTAGAGGCTCCTGCCTCGGCGATGGTCTGGCCTTGGTGCTCTGGTCCGTCGATCTGGTATTTGTCTTCTGGTGCTCCTCTCTGCTCGCAGGTGTAGCTTATTTAGGCTCCAGAGGAGCGGGTCTCGACGACGCGATGACCTTCAGCCTCACAGAGCAGCCTCCATAGCAGGCGATGTGTTTCTTCCCGCAGTTGGCACATTTAGGATCATCCGTCAAGGAGCGCGGGCAGACCTCTTTGGTTTGCTTGTCACCACACTTAAGGCAGCGTAGTATCCGGTGACAATATTTGCTTGAGTGGTTGAAACCCAAGCAACGGTGGCACTGTGCTGGACCGCCAGGGCGTCGGGATACTTCTATAGTGACCCGGAGATAACAGATCGAGGAAACCCGATCTATCTTGATCTCCGGGTCATTTACCCGCTCCAATATCACTAGGAGGAGGGTAAGGGGGATTTTTGTGGGCGTGCGCCCAGCTGGAGCGGGTTTGGTGAGCTGCTTCACCAATTTGGGGGTTATACACTGGCGGATGAGGTCCTCCTCGATCTCCTTGACGGACGTGTCCGCCGGTAGGCCCCTTATGACTCTCTTAAGGTCTCTGGTTTTGTCGAGACCAAAGGTAAAATGAGGGAGTTTCTTCTTACTGAGCTCGCTCAGTAGGCGTGCATAGTCCTCCGGCGTCCTTGCCTGGAAGACGTAGCGGCTTTTCCTCCTCGTCACCGTGCACTCCTGGCAGAGAGTTGGCTGATCATCCTAAGAAAGCCTACCACACCCTCGAAGGAGTCCACGATGATAGGTGGAATATGGCGCTTCTTATGTGCGCCGGCGGCGGAGCTGCTGGGTCTTGCGCTGGTCTGGTGTGCAGGAGTTACGGGCTTCCCCTTTTTGCCCACGACATTGAAATCATCACTGACCTCGGGAGGTGGAGCGTGATTTTCTTCGTTCTGTCCCATTATGGAGGAGTGGAAGGAAAAGACCGAAGTCTTATCCGAATAAGTCGAAATGCTTGTGATCACACTGTCACAATCTAAATAGTCCTGATCGGACGATTTTCCTGAACGGATAGGAGATCGCTCTCGAGATCCGCCCTTGTCAGAGCAGTCGGTCGAAACCGAACGGAGTGTAGTCCCCTTTCCGCTCTTGTGTTGTCGGGACTTCCTTGGTTTTCGGCTGCTGCCGGGCTGGTGACACCAGTGCTGGTGCTTGGAGTTGGTTCCTGCTCCTTGGCAGGACCGCTGGGTGTCTCGCTACTGGGAGCGGGCTTCATGATGGATAGTGGGTGTTGGAAGGTAGGTACACGTACGCTGCACACGAGTGCAGCGCATTCACAACTAGCCTAGTTCACCACTCACCTACAGGTAGCAGGTGCTCTTTAGCGTGCCGAAACAGGGGGCCGAACACCGAAGTGCGCCGTACCTAACCGTTGGAAAGGTGGCTGTGGCCTTGTTCGGCTGCCCGCTGCCTGCACTTCCTCTGGGCAAGGAAGTCCGCAGGTTTTTGCTGATTGGCCGGTTACGCCTAAAGCTATTCAATAGGGTCGCTTTCTGAAGTGGCGGCCGACCAATCAGAATTAAGATGCTCTTGTTGGAAACTGCTGGTTGGAAGAGACGCTGAAGACCAGAGTCTTCGTTGTTGATGATGTTTGTGGACTGCTGCTGAATGGTGCTAATAAGCACCGAACGACAGGCTTCCGTCTTCTTGGTGCTTATAAGCACCGAGGTTTGCTGCAACACTGGAGACACGTCCTCTCTCGATCGCTCCTAGCCGCTGAGCCAGCCTGAGCCAGTGACCTCTAGCAAATGGAACACAGTATAGACCAGAGCTTATCTGTGTGTGTAATCCTTCATCATGATCATGGTCCCTCTTCACTGGGCTGTAACAAAATGTATAGCACCACTAGTGACCTCTAGTAAATGGTATACAGTACTATGATAGACCAGAGCTTATCTGCGTGTCTATCCTGCATCATGAACATGCTCCCTCTTCTCTGGGATGTAACAAAATGTATAGCACCACTAGTGACCTCTAGTAAATGGTATACAGTGCTATGATAGACCAGAGCTTATCTGTGTGTCTATCCTGCATCATGATCATGATCCCTCTTCACTGGGCTGTAACAAAATGTATAGCACCAGTAGTGACCTCTAGCAAATGGAACACAGTACTAATATAGACCAGAGCTTATCTGTGTGTCTATCCTTCATCTTGATCATGGTCCCTCTTCAGTGGGCTGTAACAAAATGTACAGTATCATTAGTGACCTCTAGTAAATGGTATACAGGTACTATGATAGACCAGAGCTTATCTGTGTGTTTATCCTTCATCATGGGATGGAGGGATTTTCTTTAAAAGCTTCGTATCGCATATTTGGAAGATACTGAACTTAATATCAAGTTTGATATTTAAAGGATTTTTCATTTTTGAGCTATGCTGTTCACAGACACACACGCACACACAGAATACATACACGCACACACGGACACACACAGTCACACATACCGACACACACGCACACACGCACATACGCTCACGCGCACACACATATACACATATACACACATGCACGGGCCTTTTTCTAAAGAAAGTATTCTTTTGGATTCAGGGGCCTCAAAACGTGTATTTCCGGTGAAATATTGGTATCGAATTTTTGGGTGCAATACCTTCTCTATGTACATAGTACGTGTAGAGAAAGTCAAAAGTGACAAACAAAACCTTTAAAAACAATAGTTTGTCCTTGTTTCGCCTTAAAATGTTCTAATTAAGTGTAAGGATGTTCACAAAGAGACTGCTATAGTTGAAAGTTTGACAGAGAAGGAAAAACGTGAAGATGCTGCAGGTTGGAGTGACTTATAATTAGTGTTCAGGATCGTGCACACTGACTATAAATAATCTCAAAGTAAGCAATGTTACGCAACTGTCCTCATTTCCTAAATCACTTTTTACGTACTTATAGCAAGTATAATACTTCACCCAAAAATTTGATACCGAGATTTCACTTGAAATACACTTTTTTATGTCCCATGAATAAAAGGCCTTTTTAGAAAGCGGTCTGTGTATGAAAGTATGTATGCTTACATTATGTAGGTATCTATGTGTATATATGTGTGTATGTGTATATGTTTGTATGTGTATTATGTATGTGTATGTATGTGTGTATGTATGTGTGAATGTGTGTGTGTATATATGTATGCATGTATGTATATAAGAGGTACGTCCAGAAAGTAAGTTCCGTTTGGTAATAACATTAAATTGTGTACAGATACAGAATAATTATTTATTACACAAAATTCTACAACTCTTAAACTACTTTTCCACATAACTGCCGAAATTTTGCAGGCATTTGTCATAGCGTGGCACAAGTTTTTGTATACCTTCTTCATAGAAGTTTGCCGCCTGTGTCTTCAAAAAGTTGGAACATTTTCTTTCAGCTCTTCGTCATTGTTGAAGTTTTGACTGCCAAGAAAAGACTTGAGATGTAAGAACAGATGAAAGTCGCTAGGAGCGAGGTCAGGGCTGTACGGAGGATGGTCAAACACGTCTCAGCCAAATCCTTGTAGGAGGTTTTTCGTCACATTTGCAGTGTGTGTGTGGTCGTGCGTTGTCGTGAAGAAAAACAACACCTTTTGACAGCAATCCTCGGCGCTTATTCTGTATTGCGCGGCGCAATTTCCTAAGTGTCTCGCAATAAACATGTTTGACCACGCGGTAAGAAATCAATGAGTAAGATGCCTTTCCAGTCCCAGAACACTGTGCACATCATTTTTCGAGGTGTCAAGATTTGTTTCGGCTTAACCTTTGCTGGGGATGAAGTGTGCCTCCATTCCATTGATTGCCGCTTACTTTCAGGGGTGTCGTAAGAAACCCAAGTCTCATCTCCTGTGACTATCTGTGTCAGAAATCCTTCGCCGTCTTCATCATAACGGATTAAAAACTGAAGTGCACTACCCATCAGTTTTGTTTTGTGTTGCTCAGTAAAAATCTTTGATACCCAACGTGAGCAAAGTTTACGAAATTTTAGTTTTTCGGTAACAATTTCATGAATTAGTGACCGTGAGCTTTGGGGAAATTCCATAGCGAGGGCACTAATTGTAAACTTGCTGTTTTTCTGGATCTTGTCATCAATCGCGTGAACCATTTCTTCTGTAACCAAAGATGGACGCCCACTTCGTTCTTCATCGTGCACTTCACTACGTTCTTCATTGAACTGTCGGACCCATCTTCTCACCATTGAATCACTCATCGCATTTTTTCCGTAAAATTCGCAAATTTGCCGATAAATTTCAATTGGTTTCACTTTCCTAGCATTCAGAAAACGAATCACAGATCTGATTTCACAAGCGGCGGGATTCTCAATCAACACCGACATTGTAAACAAGCACAACAAAGCGTATGTGGCTGACAGCGATCTCAAAATGGCGCACGTTTCTTCTCCTGGATACAGAGCGTCTACCGCGCATGTGCGGAACTGCGATCGCAGCGCTGCAGCGGAGATAAATTGAAACGGAACTTACTTTCTGGATGTACCTCGTATGTATTTATGCATGTATGTATATATGTATGCGTGTATGTATATATTTATGTATGTATATATGCATTTATGCATGTATGAATAAATGTCAGATAAATACCACGTTTTCTTTTAAGGATGCGGCAACTCACACCCCAAATAACACTTTACATGGAAAAAAGATTACGCAACATTTAATTTCTCTATACGTATGATGTACACAGTGTATAGAGAAGATATTGTATTCCACCCAAAAATTCGATACCGAGATTTCCCTGGAAATAGACATATTTTAAAAAAAAGGTCCGTGTTGGTCTGTCAATACGATAACTCAAAAACCAAAAATCGGTAACATACCATACTTGATAAGTTAGTATTTAGTTAAGTTCCATTTCTTCCAAGGATGCGACACGAAGATTTTGAGAAAAATCCCGCTACTCCAAACTACCCTTTACATAGAATTTTTTTCGAAATTTTTTATTTTCTTAAAAATGGCTAACGATTTTGATTAAAATATCGTATATTAAAGATATTAGGCTGACAAATAAAATGTATATCTTGAATTTTCTGGGAATGGCCTCTGAAGACTATTTTACTCTGGATGAATTTTACGGAATTTCGCATAACTGCTAAACCGTAAGAATTTGTCAAAAACTTACCACACAAAAAATATACAGCACATTAAAACACACAATTTATGTTAAGTACATTTTTTCGTGGTGTTTGTCGTTTTTGAGATATTCCTTATTTTTTGTTTCACCTTTAAAAAACTTATATTTTTCTCATACAGGAATTTGTCATCTGCTGTCCATACAAACAAAGGAACTTTAGTCACATAGCAACCAGATTTTTACTATCACTTTAACCTATGGTACTTACACTTCTACACTTCTACTTACAAGGTAGCAAGTAATAAGACTATTTCTGCTATTTTCTTCTGATTAGCACGAAGTAAATAGAGGCATAAGCTTTTTAACAATACTTTCTTGCAGAGATGTTGAGAAAGTTATGTGCATGGAACACATCAGATTTTTAGGGTAAGTTTTTGTGTATCACGCACACTAATGCGCTGGTAACGGCCTCGCAAAAACGTACTACATAAAAAGTGTAGATCTCCTTAAAACACACAATTTAGTTCCTAATAACTGTTTCAGTGCCATCAGCAATTTCCCAGATATTCGTTATTATTGGTTTGAAATGCTCACTGCGTTTGTCATTTTTTTGAAGCGCTCTCATTATTCAGTTGTTTTTCGCGATGCAATAAAAAGAGTATGGAATTGAATGCTGCTCGCAAAACGCGCTAAGCATCGTTTTATCAGAACAAAGCAAAATGAACTTTTGAAAATACCAATAGGAATATCATAGATAGGAATAAAATAACAACGCAGACATCTCTCACATCTGCGAGTGCCAATAACTAAATACAGGACGATTCACAAATCGTTTTTAGAGAGGCTAGTCTTCAGAGGCTATTCCCAGAAAGTTCAGGATATACATTTTATTTGTCAGGTAAATATCTTTAGTATACGATATTTTAATCAAAATCGTTAGAGCCATTTTTAAGAAAATCGAAATTTTCGAAAAAAGTTCCATGTAAAGGGTAGATTGGAGTGGGGGAATTTTTCTCAAAATCTTCGTGTCGCATCCCTGGAAAATATTAAACTTAAATACCAAGTAGTATTTTACCGACTTTTCGTTTTTGAGTTATCGTGTTCACAGACACTGACACATATACACACGAACCTTTTTGTGAAAATGCTTTTTTTGGATACAGGGGGACCCTAAAACATACATTTCCGGTGAAATCTGGGTATCACATTTTTGGGTGGCGTGTAATACCGTCTCTATACACTATGTACATAAGTACGTGTAGAATAAGTAAAATGTGTTCTTTATAACTCTAGATTTATAAAATATTTATAACACTTCAATGTTACCGACTTAAATTTTGTTACCATCTCTGTATCCGTTATATAAAATGTTGCTGTTTTAAAAGAGTTGCGTTACTAGTGGATGTATCGTTATTTTTAGTGCACATGCGCAGTAGCTGTTTGCACAAATATTGTGTCGTGGCGGCTATTACAAATGTGGATTTTGACGCTGAAATGTTGGAGGCAGCAGAGAGCGTTATATTGGGGTTGTTGCCAAAAATGAGGTTATGTTCCTGAGGAAAAAAATAATAAAATCGATAACAGTTCCACCGCCTTCTTTACTAGTCCGTTCTCGTGTCTGATCATGCTCAACTAGACTTCAATTGGCAACTTCTGTTTGCTGGTTATTTGGTTGTAACATACTCTAGTTTATCATTTAATGGCAGAAGGAATTGTTAATTTATGGTAAAGAGATAGACGAATTCTATTCCCACACACACACACATGCGCGCGCGCCTCCAAGCGATAGGAAAACGTACTATTGCTTGAACAAAAGGAATGTTGAACCTTATATTTTGATAAATCTAGAAATATGGCGCTGTCAAGTTAAAAGTGTTTTTATTTTGCTCGTAGGATTGCTACACTCGGCCTTATCAAACTTTTCTTCTAGCAAAATAAAACTGCAGTTTTAGCATAATTCCATCAATGTTTATATAAACATACGTCCAAAACCCTTTATTGTGTTTTTGATGTTGTCAGCTCGTTATGAGGTGTTCCACACAAACACCACTTATAGCAAAAGTCTAGACACATGTGGCAGTCGGTGTTGTATGATTTCGCAGGCCTACATCACACTGCATTAAGAGTTTCTTTATCCAGGATGTCTGCTGCATAAACCAGTGCTTTTGGTGCACTCAAAAGATTAAAAAAGCCCAAAGGATTGAGTTTGAGGCAACGTGCAGGCCATAGAACTGGTCCCCCTCTACCTATCCATTTTTCATGCTAGATACCAGTCTGTGCAGAGGCACATTTTCTAATAAGTGTGGGAGAGTGTTCTGAATGAAGTCCTGTAGACAGCACTTGTAAGGCGTGCTGGGGAATGTACTACACTTCTGATAAATTGAATCCTTCAACTGACTCGCATGTTTCCCGGTAGACCACACAAATCGTACAACAATTATTCCAATACCAATTGACCATGATATTTGGCTATACTATGAATCCTGGGATTTAAAGTATTTACAGCACTGTAAGACGCCATTGGGATTGTCATCTCAAAATAATTTGAGATCACCTTGTGGTTTAGCGGGAAAAATGCCATGCCGGTATGTTGCCGTGAAACCGGCTAGGGATCGAAGATCCGTGGTTGAAATCCCGGCTATGGCATTGAATCACGGCTTATGTGAAAACAACAATTAATCCAATAAATGTAAATAAGCCCGCCTGGGTAGTGTGATGGTAGCGTGTCTGTCTCACATTCAAAAGGTCGCTTAGGGTGAGTTTCCCGGATAAGGTTTCCCTTGAGTAACTTTAAGTTCCTTGGACCCCAACATCATTTGAGTAGCATTTCACCTTGCCATTTAACTTTGAAAACGTAGGAGCCATGGTCAAAAAAATAAAATAAATAAAATGAACACTATTTACTGCCCACTTTGAATACAAACATATACGGTTGCAGTATTTCGATGCAGACTGCACAAAGTTTGCTCGCTGTGACTTTAAGTAAGCAAAGTATCATATAACAGACTCCGATAAGCTAGGCTCGGTAGCTGGGTTGGCGGTCAGGGTCACGATTCCAGAAGTTTTGCGCCGGCAATATAGTAGGTGTTTTATTCTATCCAAAAATTCGATTCCTATATTTCACCGAAAATACAGATTTTGAGAACCTCTGAATAAAAACAGAAAGCACTGTGTGTCTGTGAACATATTAACTCAAAAACCAAAAGCTGGTTAAGTACCAAACTTGGTATTTAAGTTCAGCATCTTGCAAGGATGCGTCACGAAGGTTTTCAGGAAAATTCCCCATGCCAATCTACCATTCATATGGAACATTTTCGAAAATGTTGATTTTCTCAAAAATAGCTCTAATGATTTTGATTAAATGTCAGACGTGTAAGATATTTCCATGACAAATGAAATGTACATCTTGAATTTTCTGGGAAGAGTGTGTGTGTGGAGAGCTCTTCATTCTGGATGAATTTTGCACGATTCATAAACCGTAAAACATAGACAAAACCATACAACACAATGAATGTAGATATCGTTAAAACACACAATGTATGTCATTCGCTTTTTTTCAGTTTACTTTATTTATTTATTGCTTTATTTTATAGGGTTAACCTTTCTGAGATATTGGTTTCAGTTTTAAACTACTCAGACTTTTCTCAAATGAGAAGTAATCTTTCGTTTTATATCATTGTGTTTCAATCTAAGAGTCCAAAACATGCAAAGAGAACCGCATAGCGACCGGCTGTTAAAGGATTTGTCTATTGCTTTATCCTAGTGTGTTCCGTAATTTACCATCTACGTATAAGGAACTAAGTAATATGGCCATTTTGGTAATATTTATCTCGATTGCCATAATGTAGATAAAGGAATAGTCTTTTGTAACAATAGTAGTTTTGTGTATGTTAACACGGAGAATCGTATCAGCGCCGCCGGTTTGTCACAATTTCGTCCCGCAGGAGCTCTTTTACAAACTGGTAAATCTGTAAGCAAATTTGATAAACTTTTTATGTTATCATTGCTGTTAGTTGCAGGGAGGGAACTCTGCCGTGAGGGGTAAGCACTTACGCACCTGTATCAGTGTTGGAACCCGTGAGCCAGGCAAGGAGACCTGGAGCTATCTCCTAACGGTTCTCAATTTGTTTTGTTTGCCTCTTAAAGTCCACTCTGTCGGTCTTATCGCACGCGGAGAACACAAAATAGCATCATGAAAAATCTGATGTGCTACACAATGCTAATGGAGATAAACATTAGCAGAATGTTCTTATTACTTAGTTCCTTATAAGTAGAAGGCAACTAAAGGAATGTGCTATGCTAAAGTGATAGTCTAATATTTTAAAGTTATTGTTATGCAATTGTCATTGAAATCGGCTTCCCTGCTTGGCCAGGAGTAGAACAAAAGAAAAACGGATACTTCCCGGTTTAGAAAATTTTAGGTATTTTAAAATTGAAAACAACAACAGGAAATATTTCTGAAATGGTTAGCTCTAAAAAGAAATGTAGCTATATGACATCAAATGTGTGTTTTAATGAAACCTCCTACGGTTTGGTAGTTATACAAAAGTAGTTCAGAATAAAGAGGACTTCAGGGGCTATTTTCAGAAAATTAAAGATACACATTTTTTTGTCATGAAAATGTCTTAAACTAATTATATTTAAACCAAAACCGTTACAGAAATTTTTGTGAAAATCAAATTTCAAGTAGTTTTTCATGTAAAGGGTAGTTTGAGGTGCGGGTTTTTGTTCGTATTGTTGGAACATTCGGAACGTCAATGTCAAGATACAGGAGTAGGAGCCGGTAGTCAAGCTGAAAAAGCAATTTGAGCACTTTTAGTTATACCAGCTAAAACAACCAGAAATGAAATTAAAAATCTGACGTGTTCCATTCACATGACTTTCTCTACATCTCTGCAACAAAGTATTGCTAAAAAGCTTATGCTTCTGTTTACTTCATGCTAATCGAGAAAATATTACCAGAAATGGTCTTATTACTTGCTTTCTTGTAAGTAGAGGCGAAATAAGGGAGTACCATAGGTTAAAGTGATAGTCAAAAGCTGGTTGCTTTGTGACTGAAGCTCCTTTGTTTCTATTGACAAATTCCTGTATGAGAAAAGTGTATGTTTTTCAAAGCTGAAACCAAAAACAAGGAGTATCTAAAAAACGACCAACTCCACGAAAAAAAAGTGTATATAACATAAATTGTGTGTTTTAACGTATTCTACATTTTCTGTGTCGTAAGGATTTGTCCGTCTCTTACGGTTTAGCAGTTATATAAAATTCCGTAAATATCTTAAATATTGTAATTAAAATTGTTAGAGCCATCTTTGTGATAATCAAAATTTTCGAAAAAAGTTCCATGTAAAGGGTAGTTTGGTTGGTATTCAAGGGTATTTTCGTTTTTGGGCGATGCTGTCCACAGACACACAGACACGCACACAAACGGAACTGTTTTTAAAAATTATTTTTTTATTCAGGGGGTCCCAAAACATGTATTTCCGGTGAAATCTCGGTATGGAATGCAACACCTTCTCTATACACTGTGCATAATACGTGTAGAGAAAGCAAAACAAGACTGCTGTCGGAATGGCTAACACATGGTAGATGGCGTGTGTGAGAGTGGAGCAGCAGCATGTGATGAAAACAGAATAGGGTTGTTTGATGACAGATAACATTCTACACTCACATCGTTTCCTCTATCTATTCTTCATGGTAATCAATATAGAAATGGTCGTGAGTTCGAAACTCGCTTATCCTGAGAAGACGAATGTCGAGTAACTTTAAGCTCCATGGACCCCGAGATCATTTCATCGTCCGATATGACCAAACTAGGTTAAAGGACGTTAAGCTGCTTATAACATAACTCCATGACACGACAGCTCACGGGGAACCTTGGCCTACCGCCCGGCCGCTGCGTTCCCCATCTCGGTCCATTACAGACGTCATGGATGGGGTGCAGAATTGGAGGGTGAGACGTGGTCAGCGCCTCGAGCCCCCCGGACGGTTAATGCGGTTCTCATGACCTGGAGCCGCTACTTCTCCATCAAGTAGCTCCTCAATTGGCCCCCCAGGGACCTTACGAGGCTGAGTGCACCCCGGGCCAGGTCTCCCAGCAGGGGAAAAATCCCCACGCTGGTACTGGGGATCGAACCCAGGTCTCCCGCTTGGTGAGCAGCGCTACCACCTCGCTAAGCTGCTTTAAAAAAATAAAAATATAGGAATAGTTTTACTACATAGTTTCCTTAGGTACAAATGTAATAGGCTAATAGATAAAGAGCTGGTTGCTATATGATAATATTGATGCCCGTCACTTTGTATTGCAACTTTTATTTTTTGGTAGCTTAACATCCTTTAACCTGATTGGCCATATCGGACGATGGATGAAATTGGTGAAATGACCTCGGGGTCCATGGAGCTAAAAACGTATCCGGGATTCGAACTCGCGGCCTGTTGAACGTGATGCAGACGCGCTACACAGGCGGGCCTGTTTGAAAGTAAATTCACATTAAAACGTAAGTCCACAGCTCGACCGAAGCCTGCCGCCCGGCCGCTGCACGGCGTCATGAATGTGGTGACACGTGATGAGCGTCTCGAGTCCCTCCCGGCCGGTCGATGCGGTCTTCTCAATCAAGTAGCTCCTGGGACCTCACGAGGCTGAGTGCATCCCCCCATCTCGGCCCGAAGACGTCATGGACGGGATGCAGTGCTGAAGGGTGACGTGCCTCGAGTCCCTCCCGGCCGGTTGATGCGGTCTTCTCGATCTGGAGCCCCAGCGACCTCACGAGGCTGAGTGCATCCTTCCATCTCGGCCCGAAGACATCATGGACGGGATGCAGTGCTGGAGGGTGACGTGCCTCGAGTCCGTCCCGGCCGGTTGATGCGGTCTTCTCAATCAAGTAGCTCCTGTGACCTCACGGGGCTGAGTGCACCCTGGATCAGGTCTCTCAGCCGGTACCGGGAATCGAACCCAGGTCTGCCGCCTGCCCACGGCATCCCCCCATCTCGGCCCGAAGACATCATGGACGGGATGCAGTGCTGGAGGGTGACGTGCCTCGAGTCCGTCCCGGCCGGTTGATGCGGTCTTCTCGATCTGGAGCCCAAGGACCTCACGAGGCTGAGTGCACCCCGGACCATGTCTCCCAGCCGGTACCGGGAATCGAACCCAGGTCTCCCGCTTGGCAAACAGCCGCGCTAAGGAGACGACCCTTTAAACGAATAACAAGGAATATCTCGGAAAGGGTTAACTTCACAAAAAAGTGTTCCTTCTCATCGCTTACTCTACATGTTCTTAAAATAGTTACTTATGATATTAGAGCTTCAAATTATGGTTTTTGTTTCGAGCGGGAATATTGTGAACCGAGACGCAGTCGAGAAGCAAAAAGAAACTCGACGCTCGCGTGTCATACAATGTTTTTCTACGAGAATTTTCTGATATTAAAAGAAAAGCATCAAAGATTAAATAAATTTGAGGTTAAGTTTGAGCCATTCACCAAGCGTTACAGTTATTTGTTTATTTCGCAGCGTTAGGGCAAGTAGTAAAGTTGATTTGCTTCTTTCGCAGCTCTAAGGATATCATAATTCTCAACAACAATATTGGTTCATCACGGCCATGTATATATAATGAATTACGCTCGGTCGCAGAAAAAATATTTTTCTTTTCTTTACATCATGCTAATCAAGTTAAACGTTACCAGAAATTGTATTTTACTTGCTTCCTTATAAGTAGAAGAGCAATAAGGGAATACACTAGAATAAAGCGATTGTCACATTTTTAAAAACTCTCACTATGTGGTACAATTGATTCGGTACTGTTTACATGCCCAAGTGTAAAACAAAAGAGGTATGGGACGATGACGGCATCCCGTTTCAGAAAATTTTAAAACTGAAAGCAATAACAAGTAACATCTCGGAAATAGTTAGCTCTCCAAATAAAATCTATATGACAAATTGTGTGTTTTAACGAGGTAAGTTTTTATTTATCTCTTACGCTTTACCAGTTGTTGAAAATTCATCCAGAATGAAGAGGTCTTCAGAAGCTATTCAGTATGCATCTCATTTGTCATGAAAATCCTTAAATGTTTGGCATTTTAATCAAAATGGTTAGACCTACTTTTGAGAAAATCAAAATTTTTGAAAAATTTTTCCACATAAAGTGCAGTTTGGAATGGCGGATGTTCTTGAAAATCTCCATATCGCAAGGATGCAGAACTTAAATAATCAACTTAGGCATTTAACGGACTTTTCGTTTTTGAGTTAATGCTATTCAGAGACACGCGCGCGAGTCTTTTTCTAAAATATAGAAACATTTTACACATAAGAGGTATTTTGGGATTATCTTGAAAATGTTCGTGTCGCATCTTTGGAAGGCACGGAACCAAATTACCAAGTTTGGTTATTATGGGATATTTTGCTCTTGAGTTCGTAGACTTGCACGCCTGTACTTTCTCTACACGTACCATGTACATAGTATATAGAGAAGGTATTGCACTCCACCAAAAAATTCGATACCGAGATTTCACCGGAAATATATGTTTTAGGGTCCCCTGTATCCAAAAAAAGTATTTTCAGAAAAAGGTCCGTGTGTGTGTCTTTGAACACGATAACTCAAAAACGAAAAGTCGGTAAAATAACAAACTTGGTATTTAAGTTTAGTATCTTCCAGAGATGCGACACGAAGATTTTGAGAAAAATCCCCCCACCTCAAACTACCCTTTACATGGAACTTTTTCCGAACATTTTTATTTTCTAAAAAATGGTTCTAACGATTTTGATTAACTATCGCATATTAAATATATTTATATGACAAATGAAATGTATATCTTGAATTTTCTGGGAAGACTACTTTATTCTGGGTGAATTTTAGCATAACTGCTAAACCGTAAGACATGGACAAAAACTTACCGCACAAAAATGTAGAGCGCATTAAAAAACACAATTTATGTTGTATACATTTTTTTCGTGGAGTTGATAGTTTTTTAGATATTCCTTTTTTTTTTTTTTTTGCTTTGAAAAACTTAAAATTTTCTTATACAGGAATTTGTCAACTTGTGTCCATACAAACAAAGGAACTTCAGTGACATAGCAACCAGCTTTTGACTATCACTTTAACCTATGATAGTCACTTATTTCGCGTCTACTTACAAGGAATCAAGTAATAAGAATATTTCTGCTAATGTTTTGTCGATTAGCATGGAATAAATAGAAGTATAAGCAGAGATGTAGGGAAAGTGATGTGAATGCAAAGGCGACTACGCAGCTTGTAACCCGGATAAACTGTGTTTATCTACTCATAGGACAAATAAACACACCAGTTTCTGCTAAACGTATTTGTCATTAAGATCACTAATATCAGTATGCTATACAACGGAATCACTGTCTCCTAGCTTACAACTGAACGACTGGCCTGGGACTCGTCGGCCCCATATATACGTCCCGTAGCAGAGACCGAGCGAGCTTTCTAGTTTTCGAGACTCCAGACTGTAATACTCAACTGCAGGAAAGTGGCGATGGACAATTGTAGTACAGACGTGATATAATGCAAATAAGTTACTGTGAAAATGCTATGCATTTGGCGGTTGTGTTTATGATTTTGTTCCTTTCGACAAAGAACTTAAACTTTTGGTCTAATATTTTAACCTTAGGTTCACAAAGCATCTATTTTTTTTTTAAATTGTCCTAGGTTTCTGTGTGTTTCCTTTGGTTTAAGCTCCAAAAATGTATATTGTTATGAATTTGCTTCTTTTGACATAAAAAATATAAATGTTATGGTTGAAATGGAAAACATATGCTTAAATACATCTGACAGTAAAACCTAGAGCAATTCTTGCCCTCTGTGAACATGCACAGCAAATTGTATTTGTGTAACAGAAAAACTGCTCCGAAAGGAACATTTTATAGGAAGCAAAATTCTGAAAATATCAATATTGAGAAAACAAGGAAAGATTTGATCCACCAGGTTGGTAGGTTGGACTCTCAGCTTTCCTTTTCCTCTCCTCTGCTGCACAATGTCGTTTGTTACTTTTCATGATCTCGACAAACTGAAGATTTTCTTGCCGAATCCAGTTTCACCTCTAATGATGTGCTGTAGGTCCAGTTATACCTTTTCATGTAGAGGAATGTTTAAATTATTTTATGGTATCAAAATAAAAAAGTAGATTTTTCATGAAATTGCAGTCACACGCATTCTTAAGAGCGGCGCTATCACCACGCCACTACGTGCATGTTCCCAGAGAACACCAATACTCGCTCGCTTAATTCCTTGCAGCTTTTCCGTGCCCCGTGCTGTGGGTCCATGCGAAGGTCTGCAAGGAGCCAGTGACTTTCACATTTGTATTAAATATTATGAGATAAAAGCAGGAAGGTGATTTAGGCTGTAAGTGTACAGGTACAGAAAATGCAGAGAAGTAGCGCGTGTGCTGTGCTGGTATTGATCTCAGGTGTGTTGCTGGCTGCAGCTACTGCCTGGGAATCAGGGACTCGAACCTTATTCCACATCTTCATTTCTTCACATAAAAGGAAAGGCATTTTTAGAAAAAAATATTTGTCTGTGTCTGTGAGTATCATAACTCAAAAACTCAAAATTCCTTAAATACTCAAGTCCAGCATATTGAAAGAATGTGATGTGTTCCATTCAGATGGCTTTCTTTACATCTGTGCAACAAATTGTTGTTACTCTAATTCTTTTATCTGCTTCATGCTAACGCGGTAAACATTAGCTTACTTGTAAGTAGAAGGGAATACACTAGGATAGAAAGGTCTTCGAGATACACATTTTATTTGTCATGTAAAGGGGATTTTCTTGAAAATCTTCGTATAACAATCTTGGCAGATACTGAACTTAAATATCAAGTTTGATACTTAACAGACTTTTCGTTTTTAGCTATGCTGCCCACACTCACGGACCTTTTTCTAAAAATGCTTTTTCTGTATTCAGGGTATCTCAAAACATATATTTCCGGTGAAATCTCGGTATTGAATTTTTGGGTGCAATACAATTCCTTCTACACTATGTACATAGTACGTGTAGAGAAAGCAAAAAATTTCTCCAACAATGTTGATTAAAATAACATTTGTTATTTTATCTTCATGACAAATGAAATGTGTGCCCGCCTAAGTAGTGTGTTGGCAGCGTATTTACCTCACATTCAAGTCGCGACTTCGAAGATCTCTTAGGGTGAGTTACCCGAATAATTTTTTTTTTTCGGGGTTTTCCCTTATCCTGAGAAGACGAATGTCGAGTAACTTTGGACCCCGAGATCATTTGAGTAACATTTTATTAATTTTATTCATCGTTCAATATCACAACCAAACAAGGACGTTAAGCTATTATAAATTAAAAAAAAAAAAAAAAAAAAAAAAAAAAACAACACATATTGCTTATCGCTAAATGCTAATTCATATATTGATTTCGTTGGGTTAATCTATAATTTTAATAGTATTAGGTCACACACACACGCATTCATATTGACATTCATACTTGTAGAATCTGGGGAGGATAGGGAATAATCTGGGCTAGAGCAAATTCCCTACCCTCAGCCGAGAATCGAAGCCGGGATCCTTCGCACAGAAGGCAGTTGCTCCAACTGAGCTACGGGGTCAGCCATGTATACGAGGATGGTTTAATAAGTCTGGTAAATTTACATTAAAGAATGGAACATTTTTGTTGGGGTTCATGGTTGGTAAGCTTGAGTATTCAAAGCATCGTATAACATGTTTAACAGTGTACAGCGGAAAGTTCATTGTTGACAGTCGTCTGAGTTGATCAATGTGAAGACTGCGATTAAAAATGTTGGTGCTGTTATTAAGCATTTTCATTTGGAGGGGTGGGTTGTCGCACTTAGATAAAGTTCATGTGGGGTCTACACCACCACACAAAAACATGATATGGTAATGCGAGATTGCTGAGGCTGTAGATATCTCAAGTGAGCGAGTGCAGACAGAGAATTAGCTGTGTCGCGATTCTCAGTCAACCCAAAGCGCTCTGGATCCATCAGATTCACTGAAGAAGGCAAAGACCATTCGTCAGCTCGTAAGGTGATAACCACTGGTTTTGGGGATTCCCAAGGAATAATCCTCATTGATTATGCTTCATTGTTGGATTGTTAAAAACATAGTTGGCATGCAAAAGATACTCTTTCACCAGGATAATGCACCACCACACACACACATCAGCGATAATTTGGGCTTTTAATTGGTTCATTATCCACCAGCCTTAGCCCAAGCGACTTCCTCCTGTTTTCCCTTGGATTGGCAGGAAGAATTTCTCACCAAATAAGGAAGTGATAGTCGCAGTCAACGAGTATTTTGTGGAGTTTGATAGAATTTATTTTTCCGACGGGATTAAAACGTTGAAGGAGCTTACTCTCCCCGTATTTAGGACTGACAAGTGGATGCCTAGGGGTCAGAAGCCTGTCGGGGAGCCAACGGCACGAAACCACAGAATGGAAGTAGAGTGAGGAAGTGGATGATATGAAAGGCAAGCAAAATAGATGATGCCGTTTCGTCCACTATTGGGATCGAACCCGGGTGGGAGTTGAGCGGTCTAACCATTCAGCCACGGCGCCGCCTAGTTGCAGGATCGCTAGATTAAATGTATACCCCTGAAAGTATGCTATGTCGAGAAGTAAAGTGACTTGTATGGAAAACAAATATTTTTCTTCCTTTTTTTTAAATCAGACTTATCAAACCACCCTCGCATCTTGAATTCTCTGAAACCCTGTTCATTACGGGTGACTTTAGCATAACTGTAAACCGTAAGGGAGAGAGAAAATCTTCCTGTTGAAAAAGTGCAGATCTAGTTAAAAAACATTCGGTTTTTTTTGTTTCTTTTTCTTTTTCTGGCCATACAAAGAGAACCGACATTCAAAGTGACCAAATTTTAAAGAATTTGACTTTCGGTTTAGTCTAATATATTTCCTTTATGTATCTACATGTATTAAAGCCATGTCTAATTTTATTATGGCATAAATTGTATGTTTTAACGAAATCCACATTTTCGTCTATCTATTATGGTTTACTAGGCTATTCTATTTCGACTCGTCTGAGCGAGAGTACACAACGTACTCAAACGCAAAACTCGGAGCAGAGCTGGAGAGAGTCGGTCTGGGTAGCGCTGGCGTGCTCATCTCAAGGTCACGTATTTAAACCCCGTGTACACCGATAATTTTTCAGTGTGTTTCAAAGCCACAGTCCAATGTCAGTAGACTTACTGGCATGTAAAAGAACTCCTGCGGGACGAAATTCTGGCGTACCGGTGGCACTGATATAATCTTGCAGTTATCGTATCGTTAAGAAAAGAAAGGTAGAAAGAAAAAAGAACTACAGAAGAAGCGTGTAAGACAAATTTCTGGGCAAAGGTCGTCACACCACTATGCTTCCACTCAGTGCTGCGCGTATTGCATGCTGCAGGGAGTTCCCCTGTGAGTCGCGAGTTACTCAGTGCGCTTTTGGTGCGCATCAAAGCTGAAACAGCCTGCGTTTATACAATCGTGGCTCGCAGTAAAGAGCACTTCATAGACTATTCCCAGAAACATTTTTGTGAAAAAAAAAAAAATGCCCATAAGAACATTTATTAAAGCACCATTAAGATATCTTTATGACAAATGAGATGAATAACCTCTGAAGATCTCTTCATTCTGTTAATGTTTATGATAGTTACAGAATAATGGAGAATGTAATATCAAATCTTTTTCTTTCTCTATGGCATATCAACTCAAATATAACAAGTATACTATGTTTACTTTCTCTAGGCCGTCAACTCAAATATAACAAGTATACCATGTTTACTTTCTCTAGGCCGTATGTACAATGTATTCCAACCAACAATTCGATGTCGAGATTTCATCGCAAATATATGCTTTGAGTCCGAAAAAAGCATTTTTAGAAACAGGTCCGTGTGTGTGTGTGTGTGTGTGTGTGTGTGTGTGTGTGTGTGTGCATAGCTCAAAAACGAAAAGTCCGTTAAATACCAAACTTCCAAGAATGCGACACGGAGTTTTTCAAGAAAATCCCCCCAACCCCAACTACCCATTACATGGAAAAATTTTCGAAAATTTTGATGTTCTGAAAAATGGTTGTTAACAATTTTGATTAAAATATCGTATATTAAATAAATGTACATGACAACTAAACTGTATATCTGGGAATAGCCTCGGAAGACCTCTTTATTGTGGAATTTTGCATAACTGGTGAATCATAAGAGAGAGATATAAACTTAGTTAACCAAAAGTATAGCTCGTTAAAACACATAATTATCTTTGTTTCGTAGAGTTGCATACTTCTAAGATATTCCTTTTTACAGATTATATTTTTCAACTCCAACTCCTGGCCATACAAACAAAGGAACTTCAATCACATAACGACCACATTTTAAAAGATTTCATATCGTTTTAGCCTAGTATATTCCATTATTTTCCTTCTACTTACAAGAAAGCATTTTTGCCAATATTTATCTTGATTAGCATGGAGTTAATAAAAGAATATGCTTTTTAACAATACTTTTTTAGAAGATTTGAGCAAAAGTGCACGTTTTGAGACCCGTGGATCCAGAAAAGAAAGAGGTGTGTAGTAAGACGCAGGCGGACGGAACAACACGCAGAAGGTGGAGTATTGATTCTGTTCCTTCCCCTTGAGCGGGCAGAAGGTCGCTTGGTAACGTCCACATATATCAGCTCCGTGAGTGTGTGTTAGAAAACACCTTAACTGAAGGGTTCCAGTCACATCGCTTTCTCTAACAAATTATTCTTCTATCTGCTTCATGCTGGTTGGCCATATCCGACGATGAATGAAATTGCTGAAATGATCTTGGGCTCCATGGAGCTTAAAGTTATTCGACATTCGTCTTCTCAGGATAAGGGAAAACCTTATGAGGGTAACTCACCCTAAGTGAGATTCGAACTCATGACCTTTTGAATGTGAGGCACACACACATAGTACCCAGGCGGGGAGATTAACATTAGCAGAAATAAGGGAATACACTAGGCTAGACCAACAACCAGTTGCGATATGAAACAATCAACGTTCGGTTCGCTAAACAAAAGGGCATGGCATGTTTCAGAAAACAAATAATATCTCGAGTATTTTCTTCTAAACGTAAACATTTATTAATCACTTCATTAAGATTAGAATTTATTTTGTATTACTATTGATTTTTTTCAATCATACTAATTTTATTTAATACGATAAATTATTATGCACCGAAACGGTTAACTCTATAAAAAAATCTGATGTGTTCCATTCACATGACTTTCTCTACATATCTGCAACAAATTATTGTTAAAAACTTTATGCTTCCATTTATTTCATTCTAATCGAGGAAAAACTAGCAGAAATAGTCTTATTACTTGCTTCCATGTAAGTAGAAGCGAAATAAGGGAGTACCATAAGTTAAAGTGACAGTCAAAAGCTGCTTGCTATGTGACTGAAGTTCCTTTGTTTGTATGGATAGCAGTTGACAAATTCCTGTATGAGAAAAGTATGTTTTTTAAAGCTGAAACCAAAAACACGGAATATCTAAAAAACGATCAACACCACGAAAAAATGTATATAACATAAATTGTGTGTTTTAATGTGCCCCATATTTTTTGTGTGGTAAGTTTTCCATCTCTTACAGTTTAGCAGTTATGCAAAATTCCGGAAAATTCATCCAGAATAAAGTAGTCTTCAGAGGCTATTCTCAGAAAATTCACATATACATTTTATTTGTCAGGTAAATATCTTTAATATACCATATTTTAATCAAAATTGTTATAGGCATTTTTGATAAAATCAACATTTTCGAAAAAAGTTCCATGTAAAGGGTAGTCAGGGGTGGGAGGATTTTCTTGAAAATCTTCGTGCTGCATTCTTGGAAGGTACCAAACCTAAATATCAAGTTTGATAACGAACTTTTCGTTTTTGAGCTATGCTGCCCACACACAGATACACACTCACACAGACACAGACATACACATGGACATTTTTCTAAAAGCGCTTTTTTGAAGTCAGGGGTCCTAAAACATATATTTCCGGTGAAATCTCGGTATCGTATTTTTGGGTGCATTACTCTATACACTATGTATATAGTACGTATAGAGAAAGTAAAAACTGTATAAAGTAGAGAGGTGCAATTTCGATCACTTGGCAGAAGGTATTCAGGAAAGAAATAATTTCAAGCATAACTTTTGTTTGAAGTTTAAGGAATATGTAACATAAGTTCATTGTTTGCTGGTGATTTAATTGTTTTATACTTCGCTCATCATTACTCATTTGTTTGTTTAATTGTTCGCTGTTGAAAAAAAAATATACTGCAGACCTTTCTCAGGTTTCCATCTGAACTGAATCGAACACATGTATATGTTTTCTTTTTCCGATACAAGACTTTCTCCTCTGAGTGTGCAAAATGACCCTGACAACATTGTGCGCCCACAGCGTAAAAGAGCGAACAGTTGTTTATCATATTCCTTTAACATTTCTTACAAATTTTGAAAACATTTACTTATGAGAAAATCAAGAAAAAAGTGAAATATTTGCAGTAATATGTCTATGGTAAGCAATGAAACAAGTGTAGCACTGAAATCACAAGTAAATGTTACTGAACTCGTCAATAAACAGCAGTCTTACGTCACGCAAGTCTCTAGCACATAGAATAAAAAGGCCTTCAGAGGCTATTCCATGTAAAGAGAGTTTGCATGTCGCATCCTTGGCATGTAAGGGACTTCATGTTTTTGAGCTATGCTGTCCACACACACACGGACCATTTTCTAAAAATTGTTTTTTCTCACTTAGGGGACTCCAAAATATACGAGGGCTGTCTCAGAAGTACCCAAAAATATATTTTATTTCTCTACACAGTCTTCTTTCAGCTCGATACACTTTTCCCAGCGATCTTCAGTATAGTGAGAACTATGAGTCATCAACAGCAGACTCCACCTCTTCATTGTTGGCAAATCTTCTTTCACCAAGCCATTTCTTCAAGTTTGGAAACAGACAATAATCATAGGAGGCTAAATCTGACGTAAAAACTCAGCTTTATTGCAGCCAAACACTGGACTGATACATCCTCACGACGCTGTTTTTGTTCTATTGTGAGCAAACGCGGTACCCACCTTCACACAACTTTCTCATATCCAAATTTTCAGTCAGTATGCGATGTATAGAACTTTTTGAAATGCCTGCAATGTCTGCTAGCTCGCGCACTTTCAGTTGACGGTCATCCAATACCATTTTGTGGATTTTCTTTACAATTTCTGGACTGGTAACCTCATTTGGTCGACCACTGCGATGTTCGTCTTGGTAGCTCGTACGGCCGTGCTTAAACTCTGCCAGTCAATTTTTCCCTCAAAGTAGAATCTAGCTCAGCTTTAATATTAGTTGGAGTAAAACCCGTCAAATGAAAGTATTGTATCACATAACGATGACCAGTTTTATCCATGTTTACAAATTCACTGAGATGGCTGATAAACACATGCTAAACAATGTAAAATGTCAAACTTGAAACTTGAGGTTTCTAAGGTTGGTACTTTTTACCACTGTTGTTGTTACGTCAGGTCGGATATTTGTGGGACAGCTACTGTATATTTCCAGTAAAATCTCGACACCGAATTTTTGGGTGGAATGCAATACATTCTCTAGCTACCATGTACACCGATCGAAAACCCTCAAATGAGTGCAATTGCTGGTAGATTGTGTTGGTTTTTCTGTGTCCATGCCAGAAGCATGAATGAGGGAGAGACACTACCTGTTATTGCACGCGTGTGGTGCGTAATGCGGCAGGCAGATCAATATAACTGTCGCAGTCAACATGTACTAGAATACCTGAATCCAAAAAGTCTGATGTGTGCCAGTCACGTGACTTTCTCTACATCTCGAGAAAAAATTAGCAGAAATAGTCTTATTACTTGCTTCCTTGTAAGTAGAAGCGAAATAAGGGAGTACCAGTCAAAAGCTGGTTGTTGTGTGACTGAAGCTCTTTTGTTTGTATGGACAGCAGTTGACAAATTCCTATATGACAAAAGTAAGTTTTTCAAAGTTGAAGCCAAAAACAAGGCATATGTAAAAAACGATCAACTCCACGAAGAAAAGTTATATAACACAAATTGTGTGTTTTAACGTGCTCTACATTTCCTGTGTGGTAGGTTTTGTCCATCTCTTACGGTTTAGCAGTTATGCAAAATTCCGAAATATTCATCCAGACTAAAGTAGTTTCAGAGGCTATTCCCAGAAAATTCAAGATATATATTTTATTTGTCAGGTAAATATGTTAAATATCAAAATCGTTAGAGCCATTTTTGAGAAAATCAAAATCGAATTTTTTTCCATGTAAAGGGTAGTTTGGGGTGGGGGAATTTCTTGAAAATCTTTCTGTCGCATCCTTGGAAGATACTAAACTTAAATACCAAGTTTGGTTTTTAACTGTCTTTTCATTTTTGGGCTATGCTGCCACAGACACACACACATATACACACACAGGCAGGCACACACACGGACATTTTTCTAAAAATTCTTTTTTTGGATTCAGGGGGTCTCAAAACATATTTCCGGTGAAATTTCGGTATCAAATTGTTGTGTGCAATACAGTACCTTCTCTATACACTATGCACATAGTACTTGGCATTTAAGTTCAGTATCTTCCAAGGATGTGACACGAAGATCTTACACGGAACATTTTTCGAAAATGTTGTTTTTCTCAAAAATGGCTCTAATGATTTTGATTAAAACACCATATGTTTAAGATATTTTTATGACAAAGGAAACGTATATCTTGAATTTTCTGGGAATAACCTCTGAAGACCTGTTCATTCTGATGACTTTTGTAAAACTAGTAAACTGTAAGATATATACAAAAAGTTACTACACAGAAAATGTAGATCTTATTAAAACAACACAATTTATGTCATATATGACATATATATATATATATATGTCATATATGACATAAATTGTATATAAATGAATATCGGGGTTTTAACTCTTTATAATATTTATTACATTCAACTTACAATTATGAATGATATGTCAAATGAAAAAGCAACTCAAACAGTTTAACCAAGGAGCTTATAAATGTTCAATGTGGCTACCCTTTGTCACACGGCACACATCAACTCTATAGCCGAGTTCTTCCCAAACGTTGATAAGTGTGTATTCAGTAATTGTAGCAACAGCTGATTCAATCCGGTTTCTTAATTCAGGGAGGTCAGCTGGTAGCGGAGGCACGTACACACGATCCTTGATGAAGCCCCAAAGGTAAAAATCGCATGGCGTTAGGTCAGGTGAGCGTGGAGGCCATGCATAGCAAGCCCTGTCATTGGGGTCCTTGCGGCCTATCCAGCGCTCGGGTGCAGTGACGTTCAACCAATTGCGTACTTCGTTATGCCAGTGCGGTGGCGCGCCATCCTGCTGGAAAATGAAGTTCTCTGGCTCATTTTCTTCCAACTGAGGGAAGAGCCATTGCTGTAGTGTATCAAGGTAAGAAGTGCCAGTTACAGTAGGTTCACCAAAAACGAAAGGCCCATAAACTTTTCGCCGGGATATGGCACAAAAAACATTCACTTTATGGGAATCTCGTTGCATTTGTACCATCTCGTGAGGATTTTCTGAGCCCCAGATGCGCACATTATGAGTGTTAACATGTTTACTGAGGTGAAAGGTCGATTCATCACTGAAGACAACACGATCCACAAAATCGTCATGAAACAACATATCGTTTGCGAATTTGGCACGTAATCCGTGGTCTGTCGGCTTTAGAGCCTGTAATAACTGTAAACGGTAAGGACGTAGCTATAAGCGTTTTCTTACAACTTTCCAAACAGTCGACACAGAAACTTGTAATTCACGACTAGCCTTCCGGACTGATTTCTTTGGGCTACGAGTGAACGACTCTCTCACTCGCTCAACAGTCTCTTTACTTACTCCAGGTCGTCCCGTGCTCTTCCCTTTACAAAGACAGCCGGTATCTTCAAACTGATTATACCATCTACGAATGTTTTTATCACTAGGAGGATCACAACCGAACTTACTACGGAACGCACGTTGCACAGTAACTACAGATTCGGTCTTTGCAAACTGCAAAACACAAAACGCTTTCTGTTTACTAGTCGCCATCTTTGCTACTACCGCTGTCTAGCGGATTGCGGCAGAAACATTGCACGCACATACGTACTTGTGTCAACAAACAAAACTGTTTGAGTTGCTTTTTCATTTGACATATCATTTATAACTAAGTTGAATGTAATAAATATTATAAAGAGTTAAAACCCCTATATTCATTTATATACACCCTGTATGTATAACAATTGTTTTCGAGACATTTCAGGTTGTTTGTTTCAGTTTTAGCCACTTAAACTTCTCTCAAACGGGAACACATCTTTCTTCTAGTTTCTCGTTTGTTACTGCTGACAAGCAGAGAGATTGGAATTTCAATTGTTTCACTTAACCACCGGCTTTTAAAGGACGAGATTATCGCGTTAGTCTGTGCATTTTCTTATTTCCCTTCTACTTACACAGATTTTTTCCTTCCGTAGTCCTAATAACACACTGCTGCCGAATCTAATGGCAACCCCAAGATTTCTTGATAGCCCGTTGACCTGTGGGACGATATGCATGCCTCAACTCAGGTTCTTGTTCCTTTCTGCGTGACTCTTGGTATGGCTTCGACTGTGCTGAACCTTTATCGCTGAGTGCCTCTGTGCTTCCATTCCCAGCTGGTTGCTATGTGACTGAAGTTCCTTTGTTTGTATGGACAGCAGTTGACAAATTCCTGTATGAGAAAAGTATAAGTTTTCAAAGCTAAAACCAAAAACAAGGAATATCTATTTAAAAAAAAAAAAATATCAACTCCACAAAAAAAATGGATGTAACATAAATTGTGTGTTTTAACGTGCTCTACATTTTTATGTAGTAAGTTTTTGTCCATCTCTTGCCGTTTAGCAGTTATACAAAATTCCGTAAAATTCATCCAGAATAAAGTAGTTCTTCAGAGGCTATTCCCAAAAATTTCAAGATATACATTTTATTTGTTAGGTAAATATCTTTAATATATGATCTTTTATCAAAATCGTTAGAGCTATTTTTGAGAAAATCAAATTTCGAAATTTTTTCCATGTGAAGGGTAGTTTGGGATGGAGGGATCTTTCTCAAAATCTTCGTATCGCATCCCTTGAAGATACTAAACTTAAATATAAAGTTTGGTATTTTACCGATTTTCGTTTTTGAGTTATTGTGTTCACAGACACACGGATACACACACACGGACCTTTTTGTGATTTTTTTATACAGGGGACCCTAAAACATATATTTTAGGTGAAATCTCGGTATCGAATTTTTGGGTGGAGTGCAATGCGTTCTCTATATACTATGTACATAGTACGTGTAAAGAAAGTAAAAAAATGTTAGATTTCCAATAATGCGTGAAATACAAAATGTGCTACGAGGGGTGGCTACGGAAATAATTGTTGATGAAGTATCTTACCCAATAGTCGATGACGTGCCCTATTTCCGTTTTGTTCCAATCACATCTTGTGATGTGGAGCAAAGCTTTTCACAACATAATGCCTGTATACATGCCAATCGGAGACGATTCACATTTGAGACGTTACGAATGCATGTTGTTGTGCATTGTTTAGAGAAAATAAAACTGATAGTGATGCTGGTGACTTGTTGCAATTGAATGTATGTAAATATTAAAATTGTTAGTTTCCGTAAATCAGTGGTTTACATTTCCTTCTATTAGTACACACTGCATAACTATATACCATGCTGCGCTAACTTAGATTCTGTCCTCAAGATGCTATCCCTACTCACGTGAAGAGTCTATGGAAAAAGCTGTAGTCCTGGCATTGAACAGCTTCGCTGAGTGCCACCAGCAAGTCCTGTTACGGCTGGGTGGAGCGACGGTTAAGCCAATTTTTTCCTGCAAATCTTTGTGGCGCATTCTTGCAAGATACTAAGCTTAAATATAAAAATCGATATTTCATCGACTTTTCGATTTTGAGTTATGTTGTTTAAACACATACACACATGTGTGGACCGTTTTCTAAAATGCTTTCTTTATTCAGAATTTCTCAAAACATATATTTTCGAATTTTGGGCTGGAATACAATATTTTCTCTAGCTATTATATAGATGATACGTATAAAGTAATGCGTGAGCCTGTGTGTGTGTGTGTGTGTGTGTGTGTGTGTGTGTGTGTGTCCAATAAATACCAAACTTGGGATTTAGTTTATTATCTTCCAAGGATGCGACACGAAGATTTACAAAAAAATATCCCCACCATTAACTATTCTTTATATAGAAAATTTTCGAAAATTTTGATTTTCTTAAAAATAGCTCTAAAGATTTGGACTAAAATAGCGTATATAGCAGATATTTAATGACAAATAAAATGTATATGTTAAATTTTCTGGGAAGGGCCTTTGAAGATATCTTTATTCTGGATGAATTTTGCATAAGAGATGCATAAAACTTATTATACAAAAAAAGTGATGTTACACTCACACGACTTTCTCTACCTCTCTGTAACAAATTGTTGTTAAAAAACGTATTCTATTCACTTCATGATAATCGAGATAAATATTTGCAGAAATTGTTCTTATTACTTGGTTCCTTCTAAGTAGAAGGAAAAAATCTAATGTTCTCCATTTACTTGATGGCCTCTAGCTGTTCGGTAAACAAACATTTTATTCAAAACATTAATCTGCTATCTACATCATGCTAATCAGAATTATTCTTATTACTAGCTTCCTTGTAAGTGGAAGGGAAATAAGAAAATACACAGACTAAAGCGATAGACTTGTTCTTTAAAAGCATGTCGCTATATGAAACAATTGAGGTTCGGTAAACAAACGAGAAAGAAAAAAGAATGTCTTCACGTCTGAGAAAAGTTTAAGTGGCTAATATTGAAACCAATAATCCGGAATACCTCGAAAACGGTTAACATATATATATGTATACATATATATATATATATATATATATATATATATATATATATATATATATATATATGTATACATACATATCGGTGTTATATACATAAATTGTGTGATTTAATGAATTCTACATTTTTTGTGTAGTAAGTTTTTGTCTATCTCTTACGGTTTAACAGTTATATAAAATTATTCTAGAATGAAGAGATCTTCAGAGGTTATTCCCAGAAAATTCAAAATACGAGTATACATTTCGTTTCGCATAAAAATATATTAAATATAAGGTATTTTAATGAAAATCGTTAGAGCCATTTATGAGAAAATAAAAATATTCGAAGAATGTTTCATATGAAGGGTTGGTGGGGGCGGGGAGATTTTGTTGAAAAGCCTCGTGTCGCATCCTTGGAAGATACAGAACTTAAATATCAACGAACATTTCGTTTTTCAGCTATGCTGTCCACAGACAGACAGACAGACACACACACACACACACACACACACACACACACACACACACACACACACGCGAGCCTTTTTATAATTTTTTTTTCAGGGGGACCCAAAACATATATTTCTGGTGAAATGTTTGTATGGAATTTTTGGGTGCGTTACAATACCTTCTCTACACACTATGTACAGAGTACGTGTAGAGAAAGTAAACATGTAGGTCTCGATAAAACATCCAATTTATGGCATACACAATTTGTCGTGGGCTTGAAAAAATGGCGTGTTATTTATGGACGCTCTTTAACTGCTGTGCTTCTCAGCGTCCCATTCTATACTGGGCGTGAAAGACAGACCTCTCTATCAATCTTGAGGATCTTTTACGTGCGTTACAATAGCTTCTCTACACACTATGTACACTGCAAATGGCCTCTTTAACTGCTGTGCTTCTCAGCGTCCCATTCTATACTGGGCGTGAAAGACAGGCCTCTCTATCAGGCTTGAGGATATTTTACGTGCGTTACAATAGCTTCTCTACACACTATGTACACGGCAAATGGCGCTCTTTAACTGCTGTGCTTCTCAGCGTCCAGTTCTATACTGGGCGTGAAAGACAGGCCTCTCTATCAGGCTTGAGGACCTTTTACGTGCGTTACAATAGCTTCTCTACACACTATGTTCACGGCAAATGGCGCTCTTTAAGTGCTGTGCTTCTCAGCGTCCAGTTCTATACTGGGCATGAAGGACAGGCCTCTCTATCAGGCTTGAGGATCTTTTACGTGCGTTACAATAGTTTCTCTACACACTATGTACACGGCAAATGGCGCTCTTTAAGTGCTGTGCTTCTCAGCGTCCAGTTCTATACTGGGCGTGAAAGACAGGCCTCTCTATCAGGCTTGAGGACCTTTTACGTGCGTTACAATAGCTTCTCTACACACTATGTACACGGCAAATGGCGCTCTTTAACTGCTGTGCTTCTCAGCGTCCAGTTCTATACTGGGTGTGAAAGACAGGCCTCTCTATCAGGCTTGAGGTTCTTTTACGTGCCGTAAATCTACGACACGGGACCAACGGCTTTACTTCCCTTCCGAAGGAAGCCATGCTAAGGATTTTACGTCCGAAAAAATCCATTGTCCTCCGCCGGGTTTGAACCGGCGACCTTGGGTATATGAAGTTAGCATAGTAACCATTACACTACGGAGAGCAATTTGTTGTGGGATTAACGAGTTGTTCCTTGTTATTGGTTTATATTTTAAAAGAGTTAAACTTTTCTCATACAGAAATTTGTCAACTCCTGATCGTGCTAAGAAACTAATTTCAGTCACATGGCAACCAGTTTTTAAATGATGTGACGTCGGTTTATCCTAGTGTATTCCCTTCTACTTACAAGGAAGCAAGTAATAAGACTATTTCTGCTAATGTTTATCTCGATTAGCATCAAGTATACAGAAGAATAGGCTTTTTAACAATAATTTGTTACAGAGATGTAGAGAAAGTCGTGTGAGAGGAACACATCAGATGTTTTAAATAAATAATTATGATATATCTTATTTAATAAATCAACTCATGTATAAAAAGTAGTATAAGAAAGATAGTTTACAATCGTTTACCCTAAGTCTAGTGTGAGTTAAGCAGATTAAATTGTTGGAAGTAAAGATTTTCCACGTGAAGATGAGTAAACGCTTGGAGAATGGCATCTTGTGATATTTTTAGGAAGCTTTGGCAAACGTAGCGGTCCAATTTTAACCTGAGTGATCCTCCAGAAACACGCGACTCCGGCCCTGCAGTCTGTTGATGTTCTTGTCAATATCACTATCAGCACAGCGCGCCACCCTTGTCAAGTCTCACCAATAAGGAATGAGCATCTATATAGGCTCAAAGCTTATTCCGCACAAACATTCTGTAAGACAGACTTCCTTTTATTTATAAATCAATTACTTTTGCTACATATAATATTTATTTCATAAGCTATTTGCGCTTAGTGAATCTTTAAATATGGGTATCCATCGCTTGGGGATGCGCTATTCTAGAAAGAACAATTTCCTTTTTCATGCACGTAGCAATGCAATTATCATTGTTGAATTTGTTTTAAATGATTAGTTTTGATCATAAAATGAAATTACATTAAATTCAACATTCACAGAACACTCACAAGCTAATCAGTTTTATCTTGACCACCTAATCAATAAATCAATATGTCATCAGTTTGCTTCCACTAACGTAAAATAAACACTTGAATGTTAACGCTTGGGTTCCGTCTCAAATCCCATTATTCTTGTATGTGTTTGATGGGTTAGAGCTGATTCTCTATGTGGCAGCATTGCATGACTTCATTTCAGATAATATACCTAAGCGTTTCTTTAAAATTTAAACCCAAAACAAGAAATGTCTCGGAAATGCTTAACTCCACAGAATATCTATTTGACATAAGTTGTGTTTTTAAAGAGATAAACAGTTTTCTTTTTATCTCTTACGGAAAGTCAGGAAAATATCAAACTTATATTTAAAATCACCAGCTTCCAAGCAGACCTTTACTTGAATTTTTTTTTTTATTTTCTCAAAAATGGCTGTAAGGATATAAAATGAATGTGCTGACTTTTTTGGCAACATCCCTCTTCATTCTTGATAGCTTTTGAATAATTGGTGAACCGTAAGAGATATACAAAATCTGTATACTCAAAATATAGACCTCGCTGAAACACACAATTTATGTCAAATACATTTGTTTGTGAAGCTAACCGTTTCCGAGATACTCCGTGTTAATGGTTTAAATTTCAAAATGCACATTTTAAATGGAAAATTGCTATTCATCTTTCTTTCCCGTGTTGAAGCAAAGAGACCGGAATGTGATTGCATCACATAGGGAGCAGCTCTTGGAGCAATTGACTATCGCTTTACCCTAGTCTATTCCCGCCATCTGCAAGCAACTATGTTTCTGCAAATGTTTATGTCGATATACGTCAAGTAAATAGAAAAAAATCTCATGTGTTCCATTCACAAGACTTTCTCTACATCTCTGCAACAAATTATTGTTAAAAAGCCAATGCTTTTATTTACTTCATGCTAATCGAGAAAAAATAGCAGAAATAGTCTTATCACATGCTTCCTTGTAAGTAGAAGCGAAATAAGGGAGTGCCATAGGTTAAAATGACAGTCAAAAGCTGGTTGCTGTGTGACTGAAGTTCCTTTGTTTGTATGGACAGCAGTTGACAAATTCCTGTATGAGAAAAGTATAAGTTTTTTAAAGCTAAAAACAAAAAAAAAAAAAACAAAAAAAACTATCAACTCCACGAAACAAACGTATATAACATAAATTGTGTTTTAATGTGGTCTACATTTTTTGTCTGGTAAGTTTTTGTCTATCTCTTACGGTTTAGCAGTTATGCAAAATTCCGTAAAATTCATCCAGAATAAAGTAGTCTTCAGAGGATATTCCCAGAAAATTCAAGATATAAATTTTATTTGTCAGGTAAATATCTTTAATATATGAAATTTTAATCCAAATCGTTAAGAGCTATTTTTAAGAAAATCAAAATTTTCGAGAAAGTTCCCTATAAAGGGTACTTTGAGGTGGGGGATTTTTTTTGAAAATCTTCGTGTCGCATCCTTGGAAGATACCAAACTTAAATACACACACACAGACAGACACAAACGGACATTTTTCTAAAAATCTTTTTTTGGATTCAGGGGGTCGCAAAACATATATTTCCGGTGAAATCTTGGTATTGAATTTTTGGGTGCAATACAATTCCTTCTCTATACACTATGTACATAATACGTAGAGAAAATAAATAAGCTTTTGTAGCAACAGTTTCTTGCATAATGGGTAGAGAAAATGATGTGCATGTAAGGCATAAGATTGTTCAGTTGAGTAGAGTTACGGTTTTGTTATTGATACAAAGGGATGTGTTTAACAGCTGGACGGTATCAAAATTAGATATCCTTTAAACCCAAACCCAAATCTGAAGTGTTCAACTCACATGACTTTCTCTAGCTGTTCCATATACGTCAAACTATTGCCGGAAATGGTTTTATTACTTGCTTCTTTGTAAGCGGAAGGGAAATAAGGAAATACACTAGGCTAAAGCGATAGTCACATGTTTTAAAATCTGATTCACTAACTGAAACAATTGAAATTCGGTTATTTTTGCTTGCCACTAACCCAACGAGAGACGAAAAGAAAGATGGCTCCCCTTTGAGAAAGGTTTAAGTAGGCACTTTAAAACTGAAATCAATAATTAGGAATATCTCGAAAACAGCTAACTCTACAAAAAAGTGTATATGGCATAAATTGTGTGTTTTAATGAGGCCTACATGTTTTGTGTAGGGAGTTTATGTCTATCTCTTACGGTTTTCCGCTTATGCAGAAGTTATGTTAAACTATTCCGGAATAAAGAGACCATTCTCATAAAATTCAAGATATACATTTTGTTTGCTATGAAAATATCTTTAACATGTGACATTTTAACAAAATTCGCTACAGCCATTTATGAGAAAATCAAAATTGTCGAAAGATGGTCCATGTAAAGGGTAGTTTGCAAGGGACGATTTTCCTGAAAATCTTTGTGTCACATCCTCGGGAGATACTGAGATTTTTGAGCTATGCTGCCCACAGACACACATACACACACGAGCATGTTTCTAAAAATGCCTTTTTGGGGATTCAGGGATCTCAAAACATGAATTATTGGTGAAATCCAAGTTTCAATTTTTTGGGTGGAGTACAATATATTCTCTATCCATTATATACTTTGTGCAAGAGAAAGTAAATAATAATTGAATGCAGATTATAATTTGTGCGATTTAAACAGATGTACAATTTTTACTTTCTCTACACGTACTATATACATTGTGTCGCCCTCCGTGGTGTAATGGTTACCATACTAACTTCATATACCCAAGTTCGCGGGTTCAAACCCGGCGGAGGACAATGGAATTTTTTCGGGTGTAAAAATCCTAGGCATGGCTTCCTTCGGAAGGGAAGTAAAGCCGTTGCTCCCGTGTCGTAGATTTACGACACGTAAAAGAACCTCAAGCTTGATAGAGAGGCCCCTGAGCAAAATTAAGCGGTCTTTCACGCCCAATTTAGAATGGGACGCTGAGAACCACAGCAGTTAAAGAGCGTCCATAAATAACACGTCATTTGCCACGTACATAGTGTGTAGAGAAGCTATTGTAATGCACACAAAAATTCTATTCCGAGATTTCACCGGAAATACATATTTTGGATCCCCCTGAATCCAAAAAAAAACCTTTTTGGAATAAGGTCCGTTTTGTGTGTCTGTCTGTCAGGCTGTGCTTCTGTGGACAGCATAGCTCAAAAACGAAAAAAACCGTTGAACACGAAACTTGGTATTTAAGTTTGGTATCTTGCAAGGATGCGACACGAGGATTTTCAAGAAAATCCCCCACCGTCAACTAACCTTTACGTGAAATTTTTTTTGGAAAATTTTGATTTTCTCAAAAATGGCTCTTAACGATTTTGATTTAACATGTATATTAAAGCTACTTACCTGACAAATAAAATGTATATCCTGAATTTTCTGGGAATAGCCTCTGAAGATTACTTTATTCTGGATGAATTTTACGGAAAAACACACAATTTATGTTATATACTTTTTTCATGGAGTTGATCGTTTTTAGATATTCCTAGTTATTGGTTTCAGCTTTAAAAACTTATATTTTTCTCATACGGGGATTTGTCAACTCCTGTCCATACAAACAAAGGAACATCAGTCACATAGCAACCAGCTTTTGACTATCACTTTAACCTATGGTACTCCCTTATTTCCCTTCTATTTACAGGGAAGCAAGTAATAAGACTATTCTGCAAATGTTTTCTCCATTAGCATGAAGTAAATACACACGCTTTTAAACAATAATTTGTTACAGAGATGTAGAGAAAGTCATGTGAGTGGAACACATAAGATGTTTTGTGTAGCGCTTAATGTTTAAAATGCTTTAGAGGCTATTGGTTAGCGATCCTGGAGCAAGTGACTGTAAAGAAAACTTGCTGAGCCCTCTGTGCCAACAGATGGCGTCACATCTTTATTGCCTGTGTTTTTACTCTTTCTTGTTGGCTTTAAACTTTTAGATTAGTATTAACATGTGTCTTAGCCAACTGCCCTGTAGAGTAAGACTACCTAATATGAGAGTCATTCAGAAAGTGACATAATGAAAGTTACAGTACCTTACTGTATTTCTCTTCATTGCTATTAAGATGCTTTTTGTCACGTGGTACCGGTTGTACTTTTCTACCACCAAAGAACTTATTCGTTTTTTTTAATAGACCAATGTAATTTTATAGGCAAATAACGCAGGTGTATAGTGATAATACAATGAGTGAGGAAATGACGCTTAATCAAGGCCGCAGTGGAAGTTCATCAATCGTTATGGAGCAGTTGATAAAAGAATTCAGAAAAGCCGGTGTTTCACTGTGGACACCGTACATGACTTTTTGGATGGAAAAGATTTCCCAGCCATGAAGACCACAACATCTTGGCTCAGATGTTTAGCGGTGGAAGAGTATAACACCTGTACCACGTGACAATAAATACCTTGACGATTACGTTGTGAAATACAGTAAGGTAGTGTAACTTCGATAACTTTCGTTATTGCCAAATCGCCTGTTACTTTCTGCATGACCCTCGTATAAATTTTCAGTCCGAAGAACTGATTATATGTAAATTGCAGTTTAAAGTGGCGCTCACCCCAGGCTTCCGATATAAATTAGTGCAATCAGATAGTAATAAGTGATAACGTGACCAATTAGGAAATATAGAGCATTTAAATGTGCCAAATAATGTATACCGGGTGGAAGGGAGGTTATTACATTAATGTAAACCTGTGATACTTTTGTATCTTAAGTTTTTGTCTCTGTCCATTTCCTATGGAGATATTTTAGTTTTTTCGAAAACAAGAAACAGACAAGCTGGCAACGCTGGGTGTCACTTGCACTAGGTCAGTACGTAAACGTCTCACTGTTGCTACCACAACAGTGGCCGAGTGGTTAGACCACTCGCCTCTCACCTAGACCCCAAGCGACCGCGTGTGAGATTTGTGGTGGACAAAGCGGCGCAGGGGCTGGTTAAACACTGCAAATAAAAACCAGTTTACGCCAATCAGAATGCCAGTTGCACTCAAAACATTACACCACCCTGCGTCGTGTTTGCAAGCGACCGAGGTGTTTACATCCAGAAGCCGATTCAGATACCTGACCGACCTCAACGCAACATTGCCGAGTTACTTTATGTCTGAAAACTGCTCGGAATATTCTCTTAATTCTTTTAAGTGATTAATTATTTCGAAACTTTGTGTTATCTCCCATAATTCCTACCGAAACTAATGTCATAAACATCTTACAAGTAAACTATTATCTTCAATTTGGAATTTATTTTTTCGAAATCGGCTGATCAAAGAACAAAATGCCATTAGACTTTTTGGTTTGTAATGCCTCTATATAGCACATATTAATAAGTTCCCTTCCAGGCGGTAAACATGCTTAGAATGCTTTGTTTCTAAACACAAGTGAAATTTGTGCACATCCGACAGCTACTGTCTAATGTTTTGAATATTGATATTTATCACCATTTAAAGATGACTGTGATGTAAATGCTTCAACTGCCGAGCGGGTGTCATTGGATATTAAATAACAAAGCTGATGTGTTCCATTCACTTGACTTTCTCTACATCTCTGTAACAAATTATTCTTCTATCTACGTCATGCTAATAGAGATAAACATTAGCAAAAATTATCTTATTACTTGCTTCGTTATAAGTAGAAGGAAAATAAGGGAATACACTAGGATAAACTGACAGTCACATGTTTTAAAATTTGGTTGCTATGAAATTAAATCCGTTTCGTTGCGTGGGTAGCAGTTAACAAGTTCCCGTATGAGAAAAGTTTAGGTACTTCAAAACTGAAACCAATAACAAGGAATATCTCGAAAACGGCCAACTCCACGAAAAAATGTATATGGCATAAATTGTATGTTTAACATGATCTACACTTCTTGTGAAATAAGTTTTTGTCTTTCTCTTACCGTTTACCAGTTACCAAAAATTCAGCAAAATGCATTCAGAATAAATGGGTCTTTAGAGGCTATTCACAGAAAATTCAAGATTTACATTTTATTTTTCGTGTAAATACCTTTAATATACGGCATTTTAATCAAAATCGTTCAGACATTTTTGAGAAAATCAAAATGTTCGAATTTTTTTTTCATGTAAAGGGTAGTTTGGGGTGAGGGGATTTTTCTCAAAATCTTCGTGTCGCATCCCTGGAAGATACTAAACCTAAATGCCAAGTTTGGTATTTTATTTTGAGTTATCGTTTTCACAGACACACGGACACACACGGACCTTTTTCTGAAAATGCTTATTTTGGATACAGGGGACCCTAAAACGTGTAATTCCGGTGAAATCTATCGGATTTTAGGGTGGAATGTAATACCTTCTCTATACACCATGTACATTGTACGTGTAGAGAAAGTAAAAATAGATGGTAATTGCAATTGAGATGCCATCTATCCACAGATAGACTGGGCGGCATCTGCTGAGTGTGAGGAGATGAGGCTAGCTGCTCTTTGCGCTAGGCTACTGTCCAGCACAACTCCGTCGCGATATCACCGAGTTGTTGAAGCGATGTAAACTAAACCTATGCTACTCCCTTGCATGAGCGTGAGCAAGTGGGACCCGGGCGAGCGTCTTCACCTTACAGTGAAGTTGCAGCGTCTGTTTTCCAGTACATCACCTCGTTCCCAACGGCACTCTTAAGACGTGTACATAGTGCATAGAGAAGGTATTCAATACCGACATTTCACTGCAAATACATGTTCTGAAATTTTTAGAAAATAGGTGTCAGCGTCAATATAAGTTTAGTGTCTTCTAAGTATGCGACTCGAAGATTTTGAGAACCCCCTTCCCTCTAAACTATCCTTTATATGGACAAATTTTCGAAAAGTTTGATTTTCTCAAAAACGCATCTATAACGAGTTTAATTAAAATACAGTATATTAAAGATATTTACTTCGCAAATAAAATGTATACCTATGTTGAATTTTCTGGACATATCTTTGAAGATGTTTATTCTGGGAGAATTTTGCTAACTGGTAAATCTTAAGAGATAGACAAAAATGTACATGTCATTAAAACACACAATTAATGTATATGTATATATGTATTTTGTTCGTGGAGTTGATCATTTTTAGATACCCCTTGTTATTAGTTTCAATTTCAAATTACTAATATTTTTCTCAAACAGGAAGTGTCCGTTTTGTTTGTTTTGTTCCACTACTGGCGAAACAAAGAACGCAGTTTCATTGACAATCGCTTAACGATAGTTTTTAAAACATTTGACCATCGCTTTAGCATAGCGTATTCCTTTAGTTCCCTTCTAATTATAAGGAAGTATGTAATAAAAACATTTTACTAATGCTTATCTTCATTAGCATTGTGTGGAAAGAAGAATTCCTTTTGTAAGAAGTTTGTTTATAGAGCAAATAGAGAAAGTAATGTGAGTGTAACACATGAGATTTTTCTGTTATGTAATAATGTTATCGCTACTCTGTCTTCGCAATGTGTTGAATACAGAAAGACAGCACCAGCCGCCACTGCTCCTCTCTTCATAACGTTTTCGAATAATTTGAGCTCTGGCCTTTTCCCTGCAAAGCGTTTCATTATGTAGATGCTGGGAGCATTTGCATGAAAGCCTTTCACTCGAGTTAAGGGAGCGACTCGTGTCCAGTGCAGCATGTTGCTAACCGCCCATGGTAGAGGTCCTCTTCTCTCAATCCAACCCAAGTGATGTGTCTATCTGCATGAAACAGCTCACAATGCGAGCTTATGTTGCATTCACATGACTTTCTCTACTCCCGTTCTATCAACTGTTCTTACAAACTCTCATTCTTTTGTTTATCTCATATTAATCGACATAAATCTTCATTTTCATTAGAGAAAGTATTGCATTCCACTCAAATTTCGATCCGAGAGTTCACTAGAAATATCCGTTTTAGTGTTCCGAGTACGAAAGCGTTTTAGAAAAAATACATTTGTGTCTGTATATCTGACTACAGGATAATTCAAAAACAAAAAGTCGGTTAAATATCAAACTTGACAATTAAGTTCAGCACTTTTCAAGAATGCAACACGAAGATTTTGAAGAAAATCCCCATCCCAAACTCCTTTCACATGGAAAATTAATCAAAAGTTTTGACTATCTCAAAAATGATTATTAGGTTATTAATTTGGATATCGTATATTTAAGATATTTAGATAATAAATAAAATGTATACGTTGAATTTCTCGGGAATAGCTTCCGAAGCTCTCTTCATTCTTAACAAATACTGTACAACTGATAAACCGTAACAATTACTATGCTCATGTGTTCCATTCACATGACTTTCTCGTACTCTCTGCAACAAATTATTGTTAAAACGCTTATGCTTCTATTTACTTCATGCTAATTGAGAAAACATTTGCAGAAATAGTCTTATTACTTGCTTCCTAGTAAGTAGAAGCGAAATAAGGGAGTACCATAGGTTAAAGTGATACTCAAAGGCTGGTTGCTATGTTACTGAAGTTCCATTTTTTTTTTTTTTTTTTTTTTGTATGCATAGGAGTTGACAAATTCCTGTATGAGAAAAGTAAGTTTTTTAAGGCTGAAACTAAAAACAAAGAATATCTTAAAATCGATATACTGCACGAACAAAATGTATATAACATAAATTGTGTGTTTTAACAAGCTCTACAATTTATGTGTGGTAAGTTTTTGTCCATCTCTTACGGTTTAGCAGTTATGCAAAAATCCGTAAAATTCATCCCAGAATAAAGTAATCTTCAGAGGCTATTCCTAGAAAACTCAAGATACACATTTTAATTGTCAAGTAAATATCTTAAATATGCGAGATTTTAACAAAATTGTTAGAGCCATTTTTAAGAAAATCAAAAATTTCGAAATTTTTCCATTTAAAGAGTAGTTTAGAGTGGGGGATTTTCTTGAAAAGCTTCGTGTCGTATCCTTGAAAGATACCAAACTTAAATACCAAGTTTGGATTTTAATGGTCTTTTCAGTTTTGAGCTATGCTTCCCACAGACGCACACACGAACATTTTTCTAAAAATGTGTTGTTTTTTTTTTTGGATTCAGGAGGTCTCAAAATATTTATTTCCGGTAAAATCTCGGTATCGAATTTTTGAGTGCAATACAATACCTTCTCTATACACTATTTACACAGTACGTATAGAGAAAGTAAAAGCACAGATCTCATGAAAACACAGTTTATGTGAACTAAATTTTTATAGTGGAGCAAACCTTTTCAAGATATTGCTTGCTATAGATTTAGATTTTCCATTAATTATATTTTTCTCAAATGGGAAATCGCTATTCATATTTTCTAACGGAAGTCAGTACCATTATATAGCGAGCAAGTTTTAAGATATTGACTATCGCTTAAGCTTACTTTATTTTCTTATTCACCTTGTAGAAGGAAAGAATATCGTATTAAAATTATTCCTGTTAATGTTTACCTTGATAAGTTGAAGTATATAGGAGCATAGGCTTTCGTAAGAATAGTTTGCTGCAGCTTAGGTAGAGAAAGCTATGTGAATGTAGCATATCAGATTTTGTTTCACTTCATCCCTTCCTTTTGGGAGTGTTAACTGCAATAGACCTCATGTAGGTAGCCGTGCACGCCCCTTTGTTGTACACTCTTAATATACAGGAACTTGCTGACGTTAAGCTGAAACATTTTCCTATATAATGCCGAGTGATCCAAAAACGTCCGAACCGCTGAGCAGTGTTTTGCCTGTCCGCGTCCTCGGCGCTCGTTGCCGTCTGCCGCTTTCATAAAAAAGGCGCGAATGAAACCATGCAATATTTTTAAAACTACTTTTAAAAGTTTTACTTACCAATGTTATTAAATGAGATGCTGAAGCCGTCCACTGCCGTCGTCCATACATTTTTGTACCTCTTAGGAATGTAGCCAATTTTGGTTTATGCGTCCACGGCCTCATTCAAGTAGACTGCTATGACTCTGAAAGCTCGTATCGATCCATAAAATGGCGGATGTCATGAACACGGAATCTGTTGAACCAGACGAAATTATGCAAACAGTGGAGAGAGCAAAATTACAACTGCTACACTGCCTCCGTTATATAGAATTAAGAGTAAGTCATTATGTTGTCAGCACTGATACTAAGCAAGGCAACAACTGAATATCGCAAACCATTAAACATGAACTCCGAGATATAGGTAAAACAATCTAATTATAATTTGCCTATAAATATTGAGAACTGTCTAAAAATAGTGTGACACACGTGTTACAATTATTTTATGAGGGTCATGCAAAAAGTGACACGCGATTTGACATAACTAAATAATAACGAAAGTTATCAATATAAAAATTTATTTCTCAACATAATCTCCATTCTGTCCAGACATTAATTGTCACGTGGTACCGTTTTTTCAATGCTGATGCTATACTTTACAACCGCCCAAAACCACAAAGTGTTCGACCAATGGAATTTTATAGGCAAATAACGCAAGTGAATGGTGATACAGCAATGAACGAGTCTTCAGTGAGGAAATGGCGCACAATTTACGAGTAATCAAGGTGTGTGATAAACACCAGAGTGGAAGTTCATCAATCGTTATGGAGGAGTTGAAAGCAAATGTGGATAAAAGAATTCAGAAAAACCGGTGTTTCACTGTGGATGCTGTACATGACTTTTTGATGGAAAAGATTTCCCAACCATGAAGACCTAAAAGTGACAGTGACATCTTGGCTCAGATCTTTAGCGGTGGAAGAGTATAACATCTGTACCACGTGACAATAAATACCTTGATAACAATGACGATTACGTTAAGAGATAGAATAAGGTAGTGTAACTTTGTAAATAAAGTTTTTTGTTGATAACTTTCGTTATGCCAAATCGTGTCACTTTCTGCATGGCCCTCGTATATAAAAGGCTGGAATTGGTTCAGGTGTTGAGCTTCTAAACAGTTTATAGGTTTTGGGTCTTGCTCTAAATACTTATAGTTTGGTAGTTTCGGCAGGTCGCCAGTTTACAACACTCCTTTTTTACTTTCTCCATACGCACTATGTACATAGTGTATAGAGAAAGTATTGCACTCCACCAAAAATTCGATACCGAGATTTCACCGGAAATATATGTTTTAGGGTCCCCAATACCCAAAAAAAGCATTTTCACAAAAAGGTCCGTGTGTCTGTGAACACGATAACTCAAAAACGAAAAGTCGGTAAAATACCAAACTTGGTATTTAAGTTAAGTATCTTCCAGGGATGCGACACGAAGATTTTGAGAAAAATCCCCCCACCTCCAACTACCCTTTACATGGAACTTTTTTCGAAAAGTTTGATTTTCTCAAAAATGGCTCTAACGATTTTGATTAAAATTTCGGATATTAAACATATTTACCTGACAAATGAAATGTATGTCTTTAATTTTCTGGGAATAGCCTCTGAAGAGTAGTTTATTCTGGATGAATTTTAATAAATTTTGAATAACCGCTAAACCGTAAGAGATGGACAAAAACTTACTACACAAAAAATGTAGAGCACATAAAACACACAATTTATTTATATACATTTTTTTCGTGGAGTTCGTCGTTTTTGTGACATTCCTTATTTTTGGTTTCTGCTATGAAAAACGTATACTTTTCTCATACTGGAACTTGTCAACTCCTATCCATATAAACAAAGGAACTTCATTGACATAGCAACCAGCCTTTGACTATCACTTAACCTACGGTTGTCCCTTATTTCGCTCCTACTTACAAGGATGCGAGTAATAAGACTATTTCTGCTAATTTTTTCTGATTAGCATAAAGTAAATAGAAGTATAAGCTTTTTAAGAATTATTTGTTGCAGGGATATGGAGAAAGTCATGTGAATGGTACACATCAGATTTTTTATTCTAGGTTCGTTTAACTTCGGTATTTCCTTGACTTTAGAAACAGCTGATGGTGTAACGAATTCAGTCTCGCGGAGGGAAGGAAATGATTAGGATCAGTGTCCCTTCCCGGGAATCGAACGTGCAGCCCTTGATGGAGAAGGTTTGGAGTAAGCTATACATGATGTTTTAAAAATACTTTTACAAAGTTTGGGGACAGGTTCCTTACATCTAAACAAGAAAAAAATGTTCATATAAATACATGTCCCAAAACTCTTCGTTCTCGATTTATTGAGCTTCAAAATGCTATTAATTACAACATTTTAAAGTGACACTTTATTATATTTTTGACGTTGTCAACTTGTTATGAGGTACAAACACCTCTTGCGTCTAGACACACATGCCCTTGTTAAAGAATGGAACTCCCAGTCGGTGTCCTATGATTTCGCAAGCTTTCATGGCACGTAGATTAAGACTTTCTTCATCCAGGATGTCTGCTGCATAAACCAATGGTTTAAGGTTCCCCAAAAGATAAAAATTAGGTCGAGGGAACGTGCAGGCCATGGAACTATCTATCCATTTGCCATGCTAGATACCAGCCACTCAGACTAAAATGTGCTAGAGCATCATGTTTCTTCTTATTTGCAGACACATTTTCTAATAAGTCTGGAAGAGTGTTCTGAATGAAGTCCCTATAGAGAACACTTGTAAGGCGTGCTGGGGGAATGTATTGCACAAATGTTAACAAGTAGCCATGGCAACACAAGACCAATTCTGCAGGGTAAAATGGGTCAAAACCTTTTATAAATGAGTACATAAATAAATGAAGTTGTTAGGTTGGACCCGGAAAGCCGTTGAAGGTGACTTTCATTGATAAATTGATAACGCGAAAAAGAAACATTTTAGAGCATATATTTATATGAACCTATTTTCTTGTTTTGATGTCAGGAATCCATCACCAACGTTGTAAAATATTTTTGAATCACACTGTACATCTGCATATAATTCAGTAGGTAGAAATAGTTACATTCCACCCAAAATGTGATCTGGATATTTCACCGGAATGCAAGTTTTCAGAACCTCTGAAAACTTGGCAGTAAGTAGAGGAAATAACGTTTCCTATCCAAGTGTTCAACGGGGTGATGTCATTGGAAATACGTGTTTTGAGATTCTTGAATAGGGAACAAATGTGTTCGTGTTTGTGGACAGCGATACTGAAAAACGAAGAGTCTGATAAATACCAAACTTGACATTCCAGAGATTATTAGGAAGATTTCTCATCACGAAATTTTGAATTTTCTCAAAAATGGCTAACGATGTAGATTAAAGTGCATGTTTAAGGTATTTGTATAGCAAGTGAAGTATATACCTTGTATTTTCTGGGAACAGCCTCTGAAGACCTCTTCATTCTAGAGAACGTTTGCAAACTGGTAAACCTAAGAGATAGAGAAACTGTTACGACACAAAAATGTGGAGCGCTCGTTAAATCACACATTTTATGTTCAGTTTTTTGTCACATAAAACATTTCGGAGATTTTCTTCGTTGTTGGTTTTTAATGTGCAAATACTTCATACTTTCTTTCTAATCGGAGCTATTTTTTTTTTTTTTTTTTCTGTGTCATGCAGAGTACGGAATTTCAAAGCTATCCGCCTTTTAAAAAATGACTATCGCTTCAGCCTGGTGTATTCCTCTTACACCTCAACGAAATGAAACTTTATCTAGAATAGCTAGAAAAGTAACATTTTGTAAGATTCGTTTTTAGAAAAGTGAGTAGAGAAGGCATGTTAAAGCAATGCATATGCTTTTATTTTATTTTAAGGCAGCCCTTTTTACTTTCTCTATCACGTACAGTGTACTTAGCAGGTGGATAAGGTATCATTCCATCCCAAAAATTCGATACCGAGATTTCACCAGAAATATGTTTTGATGCCACCTAAATAATAAATAAATTAAAAAAAAATTAAAAAACCGATTCGTCTGTGTGAATGTATGTGTATGTGAGTGTGTTTATATGTGTATGTGTGTGAGTGTGTGTGTATGTGTGTGAGTGTGTGTGTATGTGTGTGAGTGTGTGTATGTGTGTGAGTGTGTGTATGTGTAAGTGTGTATATGTATGTGTATATGTGTATGTGTGTATGTATGTGTATGTGTGTATGAATGTGTATGTGTGTATGTATGTGTATATATGTATGTGTATGAGTGTATATATGTGTATGTGTATGTATGTGTATGTGTGTATGAATGTGTATGTGTGTATATATGTGTATGTGTGTATATATGTGTATGTGTGTATGTATGTGTATGTGTATATATGTATGTGTATGAGTGTATATATGTGTATGTGTATGTATGTGTGTGTATGTGTATGTGTGTGTATGAATGTGTATGTGTGTGTGAGTGTGTGTGTATATGTGTGTGTGAGTGTGTGTGAGTGTGTCTGTATATGTGTGTGTGGGGGAACAACATGACACAAAAAGGAAGAGTCGGTTAAATACGAATTGATTAATACTTAAGACTGGTGTGTTGCCCTCTTACCATTGTATCTTCAAGAAAATATGGATAAACCATTTCTGTTAATGTTAATTAGCTTGAAGTAAATAGAAGAATAAACTTTTGTAAGAATAATATTTTGTAGAACAAGTAGAGAAAGTCATATGAATGTTGCACATACTTTTATAATTATCATAAGTTATACAACCTGTCGACAATAATTCACGACCGAAGTAAATTGTCGTTAAGAGAGCTGTAGTTGATAAGACAATAGGAAGGCAGATTTTATCATTAAGCTTTCCACCATGGTTATTTACCGAATGTTTTTACTATCTTCACTGCCTCCTGAATTATTATATGGCCGACCGTGTCTACACCGATAGCAGCAACAGAAATAAGGAACGGACGTTATTTTTATTTGAGGTTATTGCACTCATCTCTTACATAAGAAATACAAATAATGATTATTTTCACTCCTTTCTGAACTAAATACATTATGAATGGATAAACCTTGTAACTGAATTAACTGAAAGTACAATTGTGGAACTGACAGTTATTAAAAGTGAAGGTTGTTACCAATAACCAAGACAGCAGATTAGGCAAACGAACATCAGGTGCGACAAGATTTCAAAGAAATGAACATCAGCTGCGGTAAGATGTTGTCAGTATGATGTTCCAAAGTAATTTTGTGTAGCTGTTTTATTCCATTTATTTATTCAAACATTGATGTAAATATTTTGAAAGAATGTGGACCCGAGGGCGAGACAAATGAGAGTCGCTAACAAGCTGGCCAGGAGGATGTGTTTGTTTTAGAGCACAATAGTAGTGCCTGGTCTCCTCCACTCGAGAGAGAGAGTGTGACGTCATCTCTCAAGAGCTATACACTGTATATGGCATGTAAGATAATCAAACTTTCCTTGAAATGGGTGAATGGAGTGGAAGTGTTTACTTGAAAGAATTCGTATCGCATCCTTGGAGGGGGCTAAATTTAAATAGAAATATCAAATTTCCTATTTATCCAGCATTTCGTTTTTACCTTCTCTAGCACGTAGGTAAGTATAGTGAACATAGCAGGTAGAGAAGTATTGTATTCCACCAAAGAATTGGATTCAGAGATCTGACCGTAAATATATGTTTTAAAGAAACCCTGAATTTAAAAAAAAATATGAAAAGGTTTTGTGATAGCTCGCTTGTACGTGAATAGAATAACTAAACAATCTGATGTGTTCCATTCACACGATTTTCTCTGCAACAAATTATTGATAAAAATCTTATTCTTCTATTTATTTCCTAATTGAGGAAAAAAAATAGCAGAAATGATCTTATTACTTGTTTCCATGTAAGTAGAAGGGAAATAAGGAAATACAGTAGGCTAAACCGACAGTCAAATATTTTCAAATGCGGTTGCTATGGGATTGAAATCTGTTTCTTTGCGTGGCCAAGCGTTGACAAGTTTCCGTCTGAGAAATGTATAAATATTTTAAAACTGAATCCAATAAAAAGGAATATCTCAAAAACGGTCAACTCCACGAAAAAGAATGTATATGACAAATTGTGTGTTTTAAGGAGATCTACATTTTTTGTGTAATAAGATTTGTCTTTTTCTTGTGCTTTACCAGCTATGCAAAATTCGTCCAGAATAAAGAAGTCTTCACAGGCTATTCCCAGAAATGGCAAAATTAAAAATTTATTTGTCAGTTAAGCACCTTTAATATACGGTATTTTAATCAAAATGGATAGAACGTTTTTAAGAAAATAAAAATTTCCGAAAATTATTCCATGTAAAGGATAATTGGCGTGGGGAAATTTCTTGAAAATCTTCGTGTCGCATCCTTGGAAGATACCAAACTTAAATACCAAGTTTGGCTTTTATCGGTTCTGAGTTATATAGTTCCGGCGAAATATCGGTATTGAATGTTTGGGTACAATACAATACCTTCTGTATGCACTATGTACACAGTAGGCGTAGAGAAAGTAAAATGAGTTCTGCAAATAGGTTAAATGAAATTTTGAGATTACTGAATAGAAAAAAAAAAAATAATATCAACATGTACAAGTTATAAATTTACAAGATGCCAAAATTTGGGTTGTATTACATTGTTTTTCTTTATTTTCCAAAAATCATATTTCCCTTTTGAAATCACTGATTCATATAACGGGTTGAAAACTATTTGGGGCACGTTTTAAGTTTTGGTTGTAATGACCTTAATTTAACGTTACAAAATATTAAAAGTTGCAACTGAATGTTATAGCATTGCTTTCCAAAATGCGGTACTTAGGAAGAAGTTGACTGACTGGCAGCGTTAGTGTGGGTCCCTGCAATAAACCTTTGTGCTACATGACTTTCTCTACATCTCTATAACACATCAGGAAGAAGTTGACTGGCTGGCAGCGTTAGTGTGGGTCCCTGCAATAAACCTTTGTGCTACATGACTTTCTCTACATCTCGGTAACACATCAGGAAGAAGTTGACTGGCTGACAGCGTTAGTGTGGGTCCCTGCAACAAACCTTTGTGCTACATGACTTTCTCTACATCTCGGTAACACATCAGGAAGAAGCTGACTGGCTGGCAGCGTTAGTGTGGGTCCATGCAATAAACCTTTGTGCTACATGACTTTCTCTACATCTCGGTAACACATCAGGAAGAAGTTGACTGACTGACAGCGTTAGTGTGGGTCCCTGCAATAAACCTTTGTGCTGTCCCATTGACATGACTTTCTCTACATCTCTATAACACATCAGGAAGAAGTTGACTGGCTGGCAGCGTTAGTGTGGGTCCCTGCAATAAACCTTTGTGCTGTCCCATTGACATGACTTTCTCTACATCTCTATAACACATCAGGAAGAAGTTGACTGGCTGACAGCGTTAGTGTGGGTCCCTGCAATAAACCTATGTACTACATGACTTTCTCTACATCTCGGTAACACATCAGGAAGAAGTTGACTGGCTGACAGCGTTAGTGTGGGTCCCTGCAATAAACCTATGTACTACATGACTTTCTCTACATCTCGGTAACACATCAGGAAGAAGTTGACTGGCTGACAGCGTTAGTGTGGGTCCCTGCAATAAACCTATGTACTACATGACTTTCTCTACATCTCGGTAACACATCAGGAAGAAGTTGACTGGCTGACAGCGTTAGTGTGGGTCCCTGCAATAAACCTATGTACTACATGACTTTCTCTACATCTCTATAACACATCAGGAAGAAGTTGACTGGCTGGCAGCGTTAGTGTGGGTCCCTGCAATAAACCTTTGTGCTGTCCCATTGACATGACTTTCTCTACATCTCTATAACACATCAGGAAGAAGTTGACTGGCTGACAGCGTTAGTGTGGGTCCCTGCAATAAACCTATGTACTACATGACTTTCTCTACATCTCGGTAACACATCAGGAAGAAGTTGACTGGCTGGCAGCGTTAGTGTGGGTCCCTGCAATAAACCTATGTACTACATGACTTTCTCTACATCTCTATAACACATCAGGAAGAAGTTGACTGGCTGGCAGCGTTAGTGTGGGTCCCTGCAATAAACCTTTGTGCTGTCCCATTGACATGACTTTCTCTACATCTCTATAACACATCAGGAAGAAGTTGACTGGCTGGCAGCGTTAGTGTGGGTCCCTGCAATAAACCTTTGTGCTGTCCCATTGACATGACTTTCTCTACATCTCTATAACACATCAGGAAGAAGTTGACTGGCTGGCAGCGTTAGTGTGGGTCCCTGCAATAAACCTTTGTGCTGTCCCATTCACATGACTTTCTCTACATCTCTATAACACATCAGGAAGAAGTTGACTGGCTGGCAGCGTTAGTGTGGGTCCCTGCAATAAACCTTTGTACTACATGACTTTCCCTACATCTCTATAACACATCAGGAAGAAGTTGACTGGCTGGCAGCGTTAGTGCGGGTCCTTGCAATAAACCTTTGTGCTGTCGCATTGACATGACTTTCTCTACATCTCTATAACATATCGGGAAGAAGTTGATGGCTGGCAGCGTTAGTGTGGGTCCCTGCAATAAACCTTTGTGCTACATGACTTTCCCTACATCTCTATAACACATCAGGAAGAAGTTGACTGGCTGGCAGCGTTAGTGTGGGTCCCTGCTATAAACCTTTGTGCTACATGATTTTCTCTACATCTCTATAACACATCAGGAAGAAGCTGACTGGCTGGCAGCGTTAGTGTGGGTCCCTGCAATAAACCTTTGTGCTACATGACTTTCTCTACATCTCGGTAACACATCAGGAAGAAGTTGACTGGCTGGCAGCGTTAGTGTGGGTCCCTGTAATAAACCTTTGTGCTACATGACTTTCCCTACATCTCTATAACACATCAGGAAGAAGTTGACTGGCTGACAGCGTTAGTGTGGGTCCCTGCAATAAACCTATGTACTACATGACTTTCTCTACATCTCGGTAACACATCAGGAAGAAGTTGACTGGCTGACAGCGTTAGTGTGGGTCCCTGCAATAAACCTATGTACTACATGACTTTCTCTACATCTCGGTAACACATCAGGAAGAAGTTGACTGGCTGACAGCGTTAGTGTGGGTCCCTGCAATAAACCTATGTACTACAGGACTTTCTCTACATCTCGGTAACACATCAGGAAGAAGTTGACTGGCTGACAGCGTTAGTGTGGGTCCCTGCAATAAACCTATGTACTACATGACTTTCTCTACATCTCTATAACACATCAGGAAGAAGTTGACTGGCTGGCAGCGTTAGTGTGGGTCCCTGCAATAAACCTTTGTGCTGTCCCATTGACATGACTTTCTCTACATCTCTATAACACATCAGGAAGAAGTTGACTGGCTGACAGCGTTAGTGTGGGTCCCTGCAATAAACCTATGTACTACATGACTTTCTCTACATCTCGGTAACACATCAGGAAGAAGTTGACTGGCTGGCAGCGTTAGTGTGGGTCCCTGCAATAAACCTATGTACTACATGACTTTCTCTACATCTCTATAACACATCAGGAAGAAGTTGACTGGCTGGCAGCGTTAGTGTGGGTCCCTGCAATAAACCTTTATGCTGTCCCATTGACATGACTTTCTCTACATCTCTATAACACATCAGGAAGAAGTTGACTGGCTGGCAGCGTTAGTGTGGGTCCCTGCAATAAACCTTTGTGCTGTCCCATTGACATGACTTTCTCTACATCTCTATAACACATCAGGAAGAAGTTGACTGGCTGGCAGCGTTAGTGTGGGTCCCTGCAATAAACCTTTGTGCTGTCCCATTCACATGACTTTCTCTACATCTCTATAACACATCAGGAAGAAGTTGACTGGCTGGCAGCGTTAGTGTGGGTCCCTGCAATAAACCTTTGTACTACATGACTTTCCCTACATCTCTATAACACATCAGGAAGAAGTTGACTGGCTGGCAGCGTTAGTGCGGGTCCTTGCAATAAACCTTTGTGCTGTCGCATTGACATGACTTTCTCTACATCTCTATAACATATCGGGAAGAAGTTGATGGCTGGCAGCGTTAGTGTGGGTCCCTGCAATAAACCTTTGTGCTACATGACTTTCCCTACATCTCTATAACACATCAGGAAGAAGTTGACTGGCTGGCAGCGTTAGTGTGGGTCCCTGCTATAAACCTTTGTGCTACATGATTTTCTCTACATCTCTATAACACATCAGGAAGAAGCTGACTGGCTGGCAGCGTTAGTGTGGGTCCCTGCAATAAACCTTTGTGCTACATGACTTTCTCTACATCTCGGTAACACATCAGGAAGAAGTTGACTGGCTGGCAGCGTTAGTGTGGGTCCCTGTAATAAACCTTTGTGCTACATGACTTTCCCTACATCTCTATAACACATCAGGAAGAAGTTGACTGACTGGCAGCGTTAGTGTGGGTCCCTGCAATAAACCTTTGTGCTGTCCCATTGACATGACTTTCTCTACATCTCTATAACACATCAAGAAGAAGTTGATTGGCTGGCAGCGTTAGTGTGGGTACCTGCAATAAACCTTTGTGCGTCTCATTCACATCACTTTCTCTACATCTCGGTAACAAATTAGGATTAAAAACATCTAATTCATGCTAATCGAGATAAACATTAGCAGAAGTTATCTTATTACTTCCTTCCTTATTAGTATAAGGGAATGCAGTAGGACAAAGTGATTGTAAAATGTTTAAAAATCTGATTCCCATGTGGTTAAATTCCTTTGTTATCAAGAGTTGACAGATTCCCGTATCAAAAAGTTTTTAAGTATTTTAAAACTGAAAGCAATAAGAAGGAATATCTAATGATCATCTCCACGAAAAAATATATAACATACATTCTGTGTTTTAACAATATCTACATTTTTTTTCGTAACTTTTTGTCTATCTCTAACGTAAAATTTTATACAAAATTCATCCAGAATAAAGAGGTATTTAGAGGCTATTCACAGAAAATTCAACATATACCGTTTATTTGTGATGTAAAATATACCATAATTAACCAACATGTTACAGCCATTTTTGAGAAAATCAAAGGTTTCCAACACTTTTCTATGTAAAGAGTAGTTTGCGGTGGGGATTTTATTGAAAATCTTGCTATCGCATCCCTGGAATATAACAAACTTAAATGTCAAGTTTTTGAGCTAAGATGTCACGCACACGTATCTTTTTCTAAAATTTCTTTTTGTGGCTTCATGGGGTCCCAAAACATGTATTTCTGGTGATATCTCGGTATCAAATTTTTGGGTGCTATACAATACCTTCTATATACACTATGTACATAGTATGAGTATGAAAGTAAAAATCTGATGTGTTACACTCACATGACTTTCTCTAGCTGCTCTACAAAACTGCTACAAAACATTATTCTTCTTTGTTCACAAAGCTAATCAAGATAAATGTTAGCAGAATGTTATTACTTAGTTCCTTATAAGTAGAAGGAAATAAGGGAATGCACTATGCTAAAATGATTGTCAAATGTTTTAAAACCTATCGTTATGCGATTGTCAGTGCAAATCACTTCTTTGCTTGGCCAGGAGTAGAACTAAAGAAAAACAGACACTTCCTGTGTGAGAAAAGTTTAAGTACTTCACAATTGAAACCAGTAACAAGGAATATCTCGAAAACGGTTACCTCCACAACAGAAACGTAAATGACAAAAACTGTGTGTTTTGTCATGAGGTACATTTTTTGTCCAGTACGTTTTTTTCTATCTCTTACGGTTTAGCAGTAAAGCAAAATTCAGCAAAATTCATCCAGAATAAAGAGGTCTTCAGAGGCTATTCCCAAAAAAATCGAGATATACATTTTGATTAAAATATTGTATATTAAAGATATGTACCTGACAAATAAAATTTATATATCTTGATTTATCTGGGAATAGCCTCTGAAGACTTCTTTATTCTGGATGAATTTTACGGAATTTTGTATAACTGCTAAACCGCAAGAGATGGACACAAACTTGCGTTGATCACATTAACCACATAATTTATATCATACACATTTTTTCGTGGAGTTGGTCGTTTTTGAGATATCCCTTGTTTTTGGTTTCAGCTTTGAAAGACTAATATTTTTCTCATACAGGAATTTGTCAACGCCTGTCCATACAAACAAAGGAACTTCAGTCACATAGCAACCAGCTTTTGACTATCACTTTAACCCATGCTACTCCCTTATTTCGCTTCTACTTACAAGGAAGCAAGCAATAAGACTATTTCTGTTATTTTTATCTCCATTAGCATGTATTAAATAGAAGCATAAGCTTTCTAAGAAAAAATTGTTGCAGAGTTGTAGCGAAAGTCATGTGAATGGAACTTATCAGATATTTTCTTCAGGAGTCGTCAAAACATGTATTTTCAATAAAATCTTGGTATCGAATTTTTGAATGGAGTATAATACCTACTATGTAGGACACAGTACTTGATAGAGAAAGCAAACATACCTTTCTTATATTGTGTGAGTGTTAAACGTGTATTTCCTGTGTTGAATGTTTGATGGAATACGTAGTAAAGCATTAGAGAGTTTATTTCCTATAGATGGTTTGTACTGAGCTGCTATGTACGAGGGGCGTTGAATAAGGCCTTGGAAAAACACTTTTTTGGTAGACTTTTTTTTTTAATTCTTCAATATAATCTCCTTTTACCTTTATACACTCTTGCCAGCGTTTCTCCAACTGTTTTAAGCCTTTCATAAAATAGGATTTCAGAAGGTCCTTCTGTTTGGGAGATGTCCTCTTTGTTAGATGTGAATCGTTTTCCACCGAGCCACTTTTTCAAGCTTGGGAATAAAGACAAAGGAAACTGCGGGCCAAATCTAGTGATTACGGTGGACGTTGAAGTAATTCGGGCCTTAATTCTACAATTTTTACTATCAAAAAATGTGCAGGTGTGCAGCCTTGCATTGTCTTAATGAAAGACAATACTTTTCTTTGCCAGATGGGGGTGTTTTTTTTTTTTTTTTCTTTCTTGAGTTCTTCGTTCAACCGGTGCAATAACGATTCAAAATACTCTCCATTTATTGTTCTTCATTTCTGCAAGTAATCAATGTAGATGATTCCGTGTGCATCTCAAAAAACCGAGGCCATCAGCTTGTCTGCAGATTTCACCACCTTCTTTTTAGTCGGTTCGTTATTAAAAACCCACTGTTTCGACTGTACTTTTGTGTCTGGAGTGTAGTAGTGTATGCACAGTTATGTATCGACGCTGAAACTCGTCTGGATTGCGACGGAAAAGTTCCAAACCAACTTCCGAATCGATCACACAATTAGTTTATTCTCCATTGAGAGCAAACACGGCATCCATCTTGCCGAGATCTTTGTCAGACCTAATTTTTGGTGCAAGTTTGAGAACACTGTATCTTGTGATATGTCTGCAGCCTCTAGTATTTCGCGAACTTTGACTCGTCAATCACTCAAATCACTATCCTGGATTTTGTCAACCATTTCGGAGGAAGTCACTTCCATTGGACGTCCGGAACGATGTTCATCACTTGTGGATAAACGGACACGTTTAAATTCATTTATCCAGTTGTAAATTGTTGCAAACGCAGGGGTACATGTGCCATGAACTTCATCCAACTCGGACTTTATCTCTTTGGGTGTTAAATCTTTAAAATAGAAGTGTTTAATCACAGCACGAAACTCTTTTTTCCTCCATCTTTCTAAAGCAGCACAAAATTGTTGATTCAATCGCCCTTGGCAACGAAATCACGAGGTGGATATAGCTGAAACTTTAACTTCACCTAGTTAGAGAAGACGGTCACTAAATACAAAGATTTTTTCGATGTTACGAATGTAATTTCTTGGATTTTCTAAGGATTTCCTGAACGGCCCTCGTATATAACATTTGTTTGGAGGCCTAATGGAGAGCTGGTTGGGCGAATCTGCATATTCACAATGAATACGTATAAGACGATAGACAAAGTTATTTTGGCGCAAGAGGAAACCTTATTTTCTCTTTAATACCTGCTGCATTGTGTTTCCAACGCTGGGAGTTAATCTTGCTTTAGCTCATAAAATAGAATGTGGAGATTACGGTCCTCACCCGTCTGCTTTAGTAGCTATCCTAGCGCCTTCTCTACTTCCATCGGAAATACATGCTTTGTGTACAAATCAAAATTTAATGAGTAAAAAGAAAATAGAAAAAGATCCCCTGTGTATTTGGGGCAGCATGAAGTCCGTTAAATTCCAAACTTGGTATTTAAGTTCAGTATCATGCAAGGATTTGATACGAAGATTTTCAGGAAAATATATCCACTCTAGATTATCCTTTATATGGAACATTTTTTCGAGATTTTCTTATTTTCTATAAAAATGGCTTTAACAACTTTGATTAAAATTCTGTATATTATAGAAAATGGAAATGGAATTTTATTTATGGAGCTCTGTAACTACTTTAGCTCTCAGCGTCCCATTCTATATTGGGCGTGAAAGACAGCATATTTTTGCTCAGAGGCCTTTTTATCGGGCTTGAGATTCTTTTTACATGCCATTAATCTACGTCACGGGACCAACGGCTTCACTTCCCTTCTGAAGGAAACCATGCTAAGAATTTTTACGCCCGAAAAAATCCATGGTCCTCTGCCAGATTAACCCGCGCACTTGGGTATATGAAGTTAGCAGTATATTGTAGATAATTGCATGACAAAGTAAAATGTGTAATCTTGAATTTCTTTGGAATAATCTCTGAATACCTAATGCTTACTGCACAAAAAGTGTAATCTCGTTAAAACACAATTTATATCATCTACATTATTTTTGTAGCACTTACCATTTCCGAGATATTCCCTTCTATTGGTTTTAGTTTTAATGTCAAAATACTATTTTCAAACGAAGAGGTCTCGTCCGTTTTATATCTCTTCTTTTGTGTTTCTTCTGGCCGTGGAAAGAGCTGGAATTTCAGTGACAATCGTACAGTGACAGCTTTAGCCTAGTGTATTCCTTTATTTTGCTTCTATGTATAAGAAAATAACTAATAAGACAATTTCTGATTGGTGTGATGTAGATAAAAGGATAATATTTTATAAGAATAGTTGTTTGCGGAACAGATAGAGGAAGCCATGTGAATGTAACACCATATTTTAGTTGAGAGCAACATTTGCGTATCTATTGCGCATCGTGTCTTATCATCGATCCAGAACTTTGACGTTCATAGTGAACAGATTCAAACTCTGGACCATCTTGATTGAAAGATTTTCCAATTTCGGCTGGGCAGCTAAGTTACATATGTGCCTGATGACATCAGCTGCAGTTGTGTCCAGTCAGAGCTTTGGAGTGACTGAGCAACTACTCCTCCAATCAGAGCTTGCTCATCAACCACCTCAGCTGAACTCAGTTGTGCTGTATACACCACGAAGAAGCCTCCGAAACTATGGAGATTTTCACGTCATCAAGGCACAATGAGTTCTTATGGACCATGCTTTTCTTATGGAAGATTCAAGTGCGCCGTTGCCAAATGTGTGTGTTTTCAAATGCGACTAAGATAAAATAGCAACGTGCATTTCGCTATGAAATGTGTGAAAGAAATGCGATGGTATACACGAAAGGTCTTTTATATAATTGTACGTTTTTTAATATTACAAAATTTAAACTTTTTTGGAAAGAAGATTTTTAACTCCTTTCAATGAAAAATAAATCTGGATTCTTCGCTTACTTCTATAGGCCACGTTGGTATTTAGATTGTATCAATATGACTAAACATATTTATTAAACAAAAATAAAGTTTAAAACAAAGAGTTTGGATTCTTCATTTGGGGGAGGTCCAAAACTACAGGGTAACTTACAGAGCTCAGGCTCAGCCAGTCCTCGACAACGGTCGACGTCATTACCCTACCCCTGCGTGGCGCTTGCCCCAGGAAGTCTCCATAATGGAAATATGCAAAAAGCTGTCATAAGAAGACAGGATGTGTAGCACTTTATTGACGGTTTATTACAGTTTATTTCATTGCCATTTAAACTATGGTATTTTGCTTTGGGGTAGCAGTGGGGAAGCCAATCAAGTATTTTTGCTCCAGAAGAAGGCTCTCAGAATAATAAAAATTGTAATTCTCGCCAACATTGTGCACCTATTTTTAAAGAATTTGGAATTTTAACTGTGACATCTTTGTATGTATTTGCATGCTTGAATTTTATGCGTCTCCAAAAGACAGACGAGTTACTTTTTCTGATATACATAAACATTATACAAGGTGTAGAAATAATGTGATACCTCCTAAATTTCGGTCACAGAAATCTGTTAACTCTCATCTCTATCTTGGAGTGAAATTGTATAATAAACTACCTTTAAATATAAGACAAATTGTAAATGCAAATTCTTTTAAAATTAGTGTAAAAACAGAATTAAGGAACTTAATTTTTACAACATACAAGAAGTTTTAAATATAGATGCATTTTAATGACTTGCTGACGAAACCTATTGCATTGTATGTATGCCAAATGGTGAAATAAATTATCATTATACAGAGGAAAATGTCATCGCTGGCTAATTCCACGCAAAAACTTCAAGCGACAAAGTTGTCAAGGAAATAGTGACATTATGTACACGTAGAACATCTCCAGAACCAACAGTTTAAGGCAAAGCGCGCCAACAAACCTGGAGATGGTAATATGTTGAAGGGATAGCAGATCTGCTGCAGGATGACATCGAACATCTAAACATTAGGTTAACCAGCGGTTCCTCCACTTCTTGTGAGGGCAGTGAACAAGCCAACCAGGACTCCTCTTTGAGTGTTGAACCCATGTCCGAATAAGGTAACATTAAGTGTATTATATTTAGATTAAATGTAAAGTGCTGACAGTTATTAAGAGAATGCAATAAAGTGAGGCGGAAATGTATTTCACTAGCAATTAACTGAAAAATATAAATAGTTGTTAACCTAATCAAACAATAATAGTGTAAGTGCAATGACAAATAATATAGCTGGTTGTGAAGGACGTGAAAACCTCTATAGGACAGGACACGCTGGTAGCCTACGTGACCCTTGTGGTTGGGTCGCGACTCTGGGAGAGGACAGATCCGGGAAACGATATGCACAAGCATTACAGGGTTCCTGTTTGAACACAGCCGACGCCAATCAAGGTTTCCCACAAGTCCCAGGGGTCCCTTAAGCTTTGGCTGCCAAGATCCCGTTTGAGCCGATGCAATTTGTGCGCGTAGATTGCCAAGATCCGAGCTGATCCGTTCCGGGGAGATTGCTTTACAATCTGTGCTGGTGATGTCTATCTCTTTGTAATGTTGGTAATATCTGCTTATTTAATTGTCTTTCCCTGTAGTGCACGAGTGGTAAACACGTGGTGTTGATGCTGTACAAGAGGCCATTAGGAAGGCAACACCTATAATGACACTTCTCTTAGTGATGAGACTGCAACCAAGGAAACAGATAGACTTTCTCTACATCTCTGCAACAAATTATTGCTAAAAAGTTTATTCTTCTATTTACTTCATGCTAATCGAGAACAAAAATAGCAGAAATATCTTATTACTTGCTTCCTTGTAAGTAGAATCGAAATAAGGGAGTACCATAGGTTAAAGTGATAGTCAAAAGCTGGTTGCTTTTGGATAGGAGTTGACAGATTCCTGTATCAGAAAAGCATAAGTTTTTCAAATCTGAAACCAAAAACAAGGAATATCTCAAAAACGATCCACTCCACGAAAAAATATGTATACAACATAAATTGTGTGCTTTAATGTGCTCTACATTTTTTGTGTGATAAGTTTTTGTTCATCTCTTACGGTTTAGCAGTTATGCAAAATTCCGTAAAATTCATTCAGAATAAAGTAGTCTTTAGAGGCTATTCCCAGAAAATTCAAGATATAAATTTTATTTGTAAGGCAAATATCTTTAATATATGATATTTTAATCAAAGTCTTTAGAGCCTTTTTTGAGAAAATCAAAATTTCGAAAAATTTTCCATGTAAAGGGTAGTTTGGGGTGGGGGATTTTTCTCAAAATCTTCGTGTCGCATCCCTGGAAGATACTAAACTTAAATAATACCAACTTTTCGTTTTTGAGCTATGCTGCCCACAGATACACACAGAGAGACAGCTAAGTTAGTGCCGACAGTTGCAAATGACAACATTGCCCCGGCTTCCCCTAATCGGCTGGCGAGACGAGGATAGGTTGGAGCTGAGGTTTTCCTCCCTTCTCTCAACAGGAGTAGATTATTGATTATAATGAAGTGGTTGCTGTGCGCGTCTGCATTAGTGATAACCCCTGTAAATGTTGGTGGCGGCAACACGCATAACATGGCAGCTGAAGAAGTTGCTGTCCCAGCACGGCGATCCGTAAAAATCATCTATTCTGTACTAAACTTATGTGTGCGCGCGTGAAAATCTGAAAAAGTATGAAACAAATTCTCTCTCCAATGGAAAACCACATTCTTTAACATGGTAGCACTATACATAATGTTAATTAATTGCTTTTGTTCTCTCTAGACCGTGGGTCCAATGCACAACTTGGATAGAGAAGGTATTGTATTCCACCCAAAAATTTGATACCGGAAATATAGGTTTTTAGGCCCCTTGAGTCCGAAAAAGGTCCGTGTATTTGTGTCTGTGGACAGCATGACAGAAAAACGAAAAGTCGGTTAGATACCAAACTTGGTATTTGAGTTTATTATCTTTCAAAAACCGAACAACAATTTTGAATAAAATCCCCCATCCCTACTACCCTTTATATGGAAGATTTTTAGAAAATGTTGATTTTCTCAAAAATGGCTGTAACGATTTTTATTAAAATGCCATATATTAAATATATTTACATCACAAATCAACGGTATACTTTGAATTTTTAGAAATAGCCTCTGAATACTTCGATTCTGGATGGCTTTTGCTAAATATTGTATAACTGTTAAACGCTAAGAGATAGCCGAAACCTTACCACACACAAAATGTACATGTTGTTAAAACACATAATTTATGCCATATATATTTTTGTTGTATAGTTGAATGTTTGCGAACGTTTCCTTGTTATTGCTTTCGGTTTTAAAACACGTCAACTTTTCTCATACGGGAGCTTGTCAACTCCTGGCCATACAAAGAAACGGATTTCAATCCCATAGCAACCACATTTTAAAACGTTTGACTATCGGTTTAGTCTAGCGTATTCCCTTGTTTCCCTTTTTCCTGTACGGAACTAAATAATAAGACCATTTCTCTAATGCTTATCTCGATTAGCATGAATTAGATAGAAGAATCAGTGTGCTGTGTGTGGTCTGATGATGCATTTAGGAGATATCAGTGAGTGGGTGAAAGAAGGTGTTTTGAGTGCTGTTTACGCAGCAACATTCCGCTACATGGTGGAATCGACCGTTACGCAAGGGTGCGTGAAGAATGCGTCGACTCTGTGACGTCAGAGCTATGTGCTAGACCGCCAGGCACCTCTGTATCGATCTGCCTGTGCAGGGAGCACGCTTTTAAATGCCTGAAATAATATACTTGGCCCAGCTTGACCTACAGACCCACATCTAAATTATCATAACTTGTTGCGAGTTGTATTTATTCAATGATATGGACACGAGGAAGAATGGTCCATATGCTACACTCTGCGATAGACCTTTTATACGGCAATATCGCTATTATTATTCAGAGAGAAAACAATTGCACGTGGGTGTGATAAAAAACTATTAAAATGCAGTTCCGATTGCTTGGAATTTTACATGACACTGTACTGGATTGACCACTTCCTACGTTCACACAAAACTTTATGTACAAAGTTACGCCACCTTACTCTATTTCTCAATGTAATCGTCATTGCTATCAAGACATTTATTGTCACGTGGTACAGGTTTTCCAATGTAGATGTTGTACTTTTATACCGCCAAAAACTCATCCGTTTTTTCTGAATGCTCGGCCAATCGAATTTTATAGGAAAATAACACAGGTGTATGGTAATAATGCAATGAACAAATCTTCAGTGAGGAAATGGCGCATTATTTACGAGTAATCAAGGTGTACGATAAAGACCGGAGTGGAAGTTCATCAATCGTTATGGAGCAGTTGAAAGCAAATGTTGATAAAAGAATTCAGAAAACTGGTGTTTCACTTTGGACACCGTACATGACCTTTTGGATGGAACAGATTTCCCAACCGATGAAGACCTCAAAATAGCAGTGACATCTTGGTTCATATATTTAGCGGTGGAAGAGTATAACATAGGCAGGTACCAATTGACTATAAATACCTTGATAGCAATGACGATTACGTTGAGAAATAGAGTAAGGTAGTGCAACTTTGTAAATAGTTTTGTGTTGATAACTTTCGTTATTATTTAGTTATGCCAAATCGTCTGTCATTTTTGGATGACCCTCGTACCTTATTTACGTATCAAATAAAATGTATCTGTTGAATTTTCAGTGCACAGTCTGTGAAGCGCGCTTCTTTCTGCCTAACCGTAAGAGACAGACACAAGCACATCTATACTATAATATTATAACTATATCATTTTTGTAGCATTAACCGTTTTCGATATATTTGTTGCTTTTGCTTTGAAGATACTTTCTCTACATGTACTATGCACATATTGTATAGAGAAGGTAATGTATTGCACCCAAAAATTCGATACTGAGATTTCACTGGAAATATATGTTTTAGTACTCCTTGAATAAAAAAAAAAAAAAACATTTTTAAAAATATTTCCGTGTGTGTCTGTCTGTATGTGTTTGAGCGTGTCGTATATTAAAGATATTTGCCTGACAAATAAAAAGTATTATCTTGAATTTTCTGGGAATAGCCTCTGAGGACATCTTTATTGTGGATGAATTTTTAATAACTGTAAACCACAAGAAATAGACTAAAACTTACTATAAAACGTTAAACGCACAATTTATGGTATGTACATTATTTTCGTGGGGTTGGCTGTTTTTTAGTTTGGTTTCAGTTTTAAAATACTTGTACTTTTCTTATACGGGCATTTGTCAACTCCTGAAACAGATTTCAAGCCCACATAGTCGCCCTCCGACCTGTAATGGTTACGATGGGCGTAAAAATCCTTAGCATGGCTGTTGGTCCCGTGTCGTAGAACCTCAAGCCTGATAGAGAGGCTTCTGAGCAAATTAAGCGGTCTTTCACGCCCAGTATAGAATGGGACGCTGAGAACCACAGGAGTTAAAGAGCGTCCATAAATAACACGTCATTTATCAATTCCATAGCAACCGCATTTTAAAACATTTGACTGTCGATTTAGCCTAATGGAATCCCTTATCTCGCTTCTACTTATAAGGAACTATTAATAAGACCGCTTATGCAAAAGTTTGTCTTGATTAACATGAAATAGAAGAATGAGCTTAATAACAATAATTTTTTGCAGAGATGTAGAGTAAGTCATATAATGGAACACATCAGATTTTTGTGTTTCTCTTACGGTTTACCAGTTACGCAAAATTCATCCAGAATAAAGAGGTCTTTAGAGGCTATTCCCAGAAAATTGAGCATATACATTTTATTTGTCATGTAATTATTCTGAATATAAGAGATTTTAATCAAAATCACTAGAGCCATTTTTGAGAAAATTAAAATTTTCGAAAATTCTTCCATGTAAAGGGTAATTCGGGGAGGGGGAATTTTGTTGCAAATCTTCGCGTCGCATCCTTAGGAGATACTAAACTTAAGTATCAAGTTTGGTATTTAACGGACTTTTCGTTTTTGAGCTATGCTGTTCACAGACACACAGACATTTTTACTTTCTCTACACGTACTCTGTACATAGTGTATAGAGAAAATATTATAATACACCCAAAAATGTAATACCGAAATTTCACCGGAAATATATGTTTTGATACCCCCTGCATCCCCCAAAAAAACATTTTTAGAAAAATGTCCGTGTGGGCAGCATAGCTCAAAGATATGCTCTATATCTTTGCAAAAAAGTATTGTTAAAAAGCTTAGGCTTCTTTATATTTCATGCTAATTGAGAAAACATTATAAGAAATAGTCTTATTACTTGGTTCCTTGTGAGTAGAAGCGAAATAAGGGAGTACCATTGGTTAAAGTGACTGTCAAAAGCTGGTTGCTATGTGATTGAAGTTCCTTTGTTTATATGGACAGGGGTTGACAAACTCCTATATGAGAAAAGTATAAGTTTTTCAAAGCTGAAACAAAAAACAAGGGATATCTTCATAGAGTAGGCCATGCCGCATCCAATGGATAGGCTATGAAAGTTTGTTCTGCTTTTTTTTTTTTTTTTTTTTTTTTTTTTACACAAAACTAGGGTGTTTATTACATAAAACAGTTCTTTCTGTAACACGAGAAAGTGTGTTTGTATATAGGGAGTACGTCTAACGTGTGTGAAGTGTGTTTTGTGCCCAGTCCAAGCTGACTGGGGCAAATTGAAAACCTCAAGTTCAACTCCTAACCTCAGGTAACAACGATGAATACTAAATCTAATGTATTAAGTTATTCAGCGATCGCACAAAGTGGACCTAGTAAGTATCAGGCAATCGTTATTGCAGTTCAGGATGGTATTCCTATCAAAGATTATGTTTACGCCATAGCAAAACTTGCCGAACCAACTAATATACGGTTCGTCTCAGGAATCTCAAATAACCGCGTATGCATGTACCTCTCTAACAAACGAATAGCAGCAAACCATCCCCAGATTACTATCAATGATGTTGTACTAGATCTGCGACCCCTATTGACTAAACACAAGAGAGTCATACTGTCAAACGTCTGTTCAGTCATCCCCAATAGTACCCTAGAAAATTACCTGGCAACTCAAGGTATATATTCGACCTCTGCAATTTCACACGTCAGGGCCGGAATGAGCGCTCCAGGTTTCTCTCATATTTTAAGCTTTCGCCGACAGTTCTACGTTAAGCCTGAGGATATCGATCATCTTCCCGACAGTTTTCAAATCTATCACGATGACACAAACTACTGGGTCTATGTGTCAACTGACACACCTACTTGTTTCATTTGTAAACAAGAAGGCCACTTGGCTAGCCAATGCAAAGCATCAGAAGTGCAACAGACCACCACAACGCTCTCTACCTCCAATTCAGGGAACTTTCCCTCCTTGCCTACCACAACGGTAACTTCTGGTCCATCTACCTCAAAAACAGACACTCATCATGTCAATGACGACCAAGTAAAGTCCTTAAACACTGAAATGAGGGGGGGGGGGGAATTCTTCTTCTCATACAGTAAACAATACCATGCTTGTCGCTGCTTCTCACGATACTACTACTGTACACTTAGGTGAAGTGGCCACTCGTGTTGGCAGTCTACCACACCGCATGAAACACCCTATTTCTTCAACCAATAGTGATTCAGAACATCCAAATGATTCAAAGCTTGAGCAGGATAATTCTGAACGGTTATCCAAATCACAGGATGAGTCATCTGATGATGACAACATCTTAAAGACCAGTACTAAACCAATGCCTAAAAAACCAAAATCATCAACGGCAACACAACCACTACGTGAACTGCTGCTACCACTTCAAAACCACATGGAGGCCAACCCGGACGAATACCTTTTGAATTTTACACAACTTGTCAGTTTCTATGAAAATTCAGTGGGGTCCTCTGATGTCGCCCAATTGGCCACATCATACACCACAGATCATCATGCGTTAGCACAATTGCTTAGAAAGATATATCCTATGTTAACAAACAATAAAATAAATAACAGAACCACACGGCTTGAAAAGAAATTAATGTTGGGCTCTACTTAACCAGAAAACAACTTTGGCACCGTCTCCACAGATGTTTCTGGAGTTAGAGCTCATGACTCTCAGCCATGAACTCTGCTACGTTGCTACTACAATGGAACATCAATAGTTATAGATCTCAACTAGAATACTTGCAACTACTTCTCCCTACTCATAGTCCTGCTATTATTTGCCTACAGGAAACTACTTTTCATTCTGACTACATAGCACCAATAAGCCGGTATACTGGATACCATAAAAATCGTCTCAACGCTCACCATGCTAGTGGTGGTGTTGCAACATACGTGCTTGAGAACATTCCACAGAAAGAAATTGTCCTTCAAACCTGTCTGGAAGCTGTGGCTATCTCTATTTTTCTCACTATTGAGATATGCATTTGCAATCTCTGTCTACCAAACAGTGCCAACATTGACCTACAAATGCTCACACATCTTATTCAACAATTACCCACACCTTTCATTTTACTGGGAGACCCTAATAGTCATAATATTCTGTGGGGAAGCCAGCGAACTGATCGGCGTGGTAAAGTAATTGATTCAATTCTGAATACATTTCCCTTAGTGGTACTCAATTCCCCATTACCTACCCGTTAAGATGTAGCCCATAACTCTACAACCAGTATTGACGTCACCATGTGCTCCTCGAACATTGTTCCTCTGTTCCATTTGTCCATTGAGCATACTCTCTCTGGTAGTGACCATTATCCTATTATCCTGAAGTCTTCCTTCAATGCACCCAAACATGCTCGACATCCTACTTGGCAACTCCACAAAGCTAACTGGCCCCTGTTCAAGGTTCTTGCGCAGAATGCCATTGCAGATCTTCCGCAACCGGATATTTTCCCACAAATGGACGTAGATGACCTTATTTATATTCTCTACAACCATACTTCAGCAAGTACGTCTCAGCATTCCTTTAACGGAAAAGGTTTCAGGTAAACGCCGTGTACCATGGTGGAATGCTCAGTGCGCCGAAGCTATCCGGAACAAAAACCATTCATATTACAAATACAAACGTCAACCTACACTCGAAAACAAGTGCGCCTTCAAGCGTCTCCGAGCTGCGGCCCGTCGGGAGGTGAAAGAAAGCAAACAGCGTTCTTCGCTTCAGTTTCTATCTGCTCTAAACGCTAATGCTCCTCAATCCCAATTGTGGCATAAACTATATACTCTCTGCGGCAACCGCTCCTCACAGGTGATATCTCATCTTCGAACACCTACTTCAAGTGCGCCCATTACCGACTCTCAGGTAATAGCTAATACCTTGGCAAGCACATTTTCTGATGCTTCCAGTGACTCCCATTATGATCCTAAATTTCTCCATACTAAAGATAAGTCTCTAACATTAGATCTGCAGACGATATTTACAAACAGCAATCAAATGTTTAACGAAGAACTCACGATGAACGAACTACGGTATGAATTAAAGTGTTGCACCAGCAAAAGTCCAGGACCAGACAGTATCCCATATGCATTCCTACAACATCTGCCAACTGGTCTTTCCTACATATTAGATATTTATAACTACCTATGGATTAATCAGCTTTTTTCCTAATCAATGGCGTAGCTCCATCGTGGTATCTATTCCTAAACCCAATAAAGACCACTCTCTTCCCTTCAATTACCGTCCAATTTCACTTACCTGTACCCTATGTAAGCTGGAGAAGATTATCAATCGCCGTGTACGTTAGTATTTAGAATGCAAAACATTTTTTGCAGACATCCAATATGGTTTCAGAAAATACCGTTCCACTACTGATGCATTCCTGCTGCTAGAATCCTACATTGCCGAAGCCTTCTTGAGCAGACAACATACCATTCTTGTCAGCTTGGATATCGAAAAGGCTTACGATATTGTCTGGCGAGATCACATCATTCGCACATTAATGAAACATGACGTCAAAAGAAATATGATTGCATTCATTTACAATTTTTTCCAAAACCGGAAAATCAGCGTTCGTGCTAACGGTGTTCTCTCCCAAAGCGTCAATATTGACAAGGGTCTGTTCTTAGTGTGACACTCTTCTTAGTAGCCATCAATGATGTGAATTCCTGCCTCCAGCCACCTGTAAGAGCTAATCTCTTTGCGGATGACCTAACTATATTTTGCAGTGGAAAGAATGTACAGACTACCCAGGAACTAGTGCAAAATACACTCTACAAATTACAGCAATGGAGCAATAGTACCGGATTCAAATTCTCTGCCACTAAGAGCCGATGCATTCTGTTTAGTCGTTCTCCTGGGCAATCATCGCCCCCCCCCCCTCCTTTTTCTAGGGAACCAGACGATTCCTACAGTATCCACTGTCCGCATTTTAGGGCTGCATTTTGATAACCGCCTAAACTGGAACACACACTTAAAGCTTTTGAGAGCAGAATGTTTTCGACATTTAAATGTCATGAAAACAATGGCAGCCAAAACTTGGGGAGCTGACTTCACAGTACTACTTCGAACATATAGAACAATTATACGTCCCAAGTTGGATTACTGATGCATTATATATCATTCAGCCAACCCAGCAAGCCTGAAAATGCTCGATAGTATTCAATCTTCGGCGCTGAGGATCTGCTTGGGTGCTTTTCACACCAGTCCCGTAAGCAGTCTCCAAATCGAAGCAAATGAACCTCCGCTGAATACGAGGAGGAAGGGCTTAAGTCTCATGTACGCTACACGAACTGTCTCCAGGAGTCCATCAACAGTTTTCAACCATGTTTTTCCTGCCAAGTCCCAAAGCGTATGTGCTTATAGTCAACGTCGTTTTATACCCTTCTCCCTGAGAATTCTACTTTTTATGCAAGAGTTTCAATTGAATATTCCGCCAATGGTCTCCTGCTCCTTCACCCTTGACTCTATTCTTTGGAAGCTACAACTACCTACCATAGATATTTCCATGGCGCGTTACAACAAAGACAGTACAGATACTTCAGTCTATCTCCGTTTATTCAGAGACCTCTGCATCACAAAAAATTTACACAGATGGCTCCAAATGTGAAAATCGTTGAGGTTGTGCTGTGATTTTACCACATTAGACCTTGCTCTATGGCTTAACTCAATTTCTATCTTCTCTTGTGAAGTGATAGCTATTCGTCTCGCTTTGGAGTACGTCCTTGAAGCCACTGCTCTCTCCTTCACCATCTTCACAGACTCGATGAATGCTCTTCTCAGTCTTCACCAACCAATAACCTGGTGCTTTACATTCAGTTACTCTATCATAGATTATCTATCTCGGGTAAGCAAATCCTGCTCGTGCTGGCATGCTGGCATACCCGGGAATGAGAATGCCGATGCTACAGCTAAGGAAGTAACAGGACACCCTCCCAATTTATTGGACCTCAGGATTCCTCACCAAGACTTCAACCGTTTTATGCATGGCAATGGAAGCAACAGTGGTTCAACTCAACTAGAGACAAACTACGTGATGCTTGTCCTCTTTCGACTTCTGTTTATCCTCTCACGCACTACAAACGTCGGCATCAAGTTCTTCTATCTCGCCTATGTCTCGGACACACTGCTCCCACTCATTCTTATCTTCTGTTCGGCGATCTTCCCCCCAAGTGCAACTATTGTTACTCTCCACTTACATTCTCAGCTGCCGTTCTACCATGATGCAAGGACTAGATGCAGTATTCCACTCTTAGTGACCCAGCCTTCTCGAACAATGTACTCAAGTTTCTTAATGAAACATATTTATGTAAAGAATTGTAAAATTTATTGTAGTCGCGATTTGACCTTGTTAAAGCGACACTAAATAGAATAAAATTAAAAAAAAAAAAAAGCTGAAACAAAAAACAAGGAATATCTTAAAAACGAGCAACTCCACGAATAAAATATATATAACATAAATTGTGGGTTTTAATGTGCTCTACATTTTGTCCATCTCTCACGGTTTAGCATTTATGCAAAATTCCGTAAAAATCATCAAGAATGTATTACTCTTCAGAGGCTATTCCCAGAAAATTCAACATATACATTTTATTTGTTACTTAAATATCTTTAATATACGACATTTTAATCAAAATCGTTAGAGCAATTTTTGAGAAAATCAAAATTTTCCAAAAAAATTCCATGTAAAGGGTAGTTGGGGTTGGGGGATTTTTCTCAAAATCTTCGCGTCGCATTCCTGGAAGATATTGAACGTAAATACCAAGTTTGGTATTTTACCGACTTTTCGTTTTTGAGTTATCATGTTCACAGACTAACGGACACACGGACATACACACATGGACCTTTTTCCGAAAATGCTTTTTACTTTCTCTATATGTACTATGTACATAGTATATGTACATCTGTGCATGTGTCTGTCTGTGTGTCTGTAAGCAGCATAGCTCAAAAACGAAAAGACCGTTAAATACCAAACTTAGTATTTAAGTTCAGTATCTCCCAAGGACGCGACACGAAGATTTTCAAGAAAATCCCCCCACCCCCAACTACCCTTCACATGGAAAAATTTTCGAAAATTTTGATTTTCTAAAAAATGGCTCTAACGATTTTGATAAAAATGTCATATGTTAAAGATATATTCTTGACAAATAATATGTATATCTTGAATTTTCTGGGAATAGCCTCTGAAGACTACTTTATTCTGGGTGAATTTTACGGAATTTGGTGTAACTAGTAAACCGTAAGAGATAGACAAAAACCTCCCACACAAAAAATGTAGAGCACATTAAAACACACAACTAATGTTATATACATTTTTTTTCGTTTAGTTGATCGTTTTTTTAGATATTCCTTGTTTTTTGTTTCAGCCTTAAAAAACCTATACTTTTCTCATACAGGAATTTGTCGACTCCTGTCCATACAAATAAAGGAACCTCAATCACATAGCAACCATCTTTTGCTATCACTTTAACCTATGTTACTCCCGTATTTCGCTTCTACTTACAGGGAGGCAAGTAATAAGACTATTTCTGCTAATTGTTTCTAACATAGCATGAAGTAAATAGAAGCATAACCTTTTTAACAAAAATTTGTTGCAGAGATATAGAGAAAGTCATGTGAGTGGATTGCATCAGACTTTTTAGACAAAGGGGACCCTAAAACATATATTTCCGGTGAAATCCCGGTATCGAGTTTTTGGGTGGAATAGAATACCTTCTCTATACACATACGGGTTAAGGAAAGTAATATTTATTGAATGCGCCTTGTACAGTACCTAGCGAGACCCGTGACGCTTGGCAGGAACGGGACAAATTGGATTGCGCCTAAAACCACCAGTTTTCCGTCATTTGCAGACTTCTGCTTCCACGGAGATGTGCAACTCGGATACCTTAGTACAGTCTCTTTCCCTCATGTGCAAGTGGTGTATTACATGTTTTGGGGTCCCATGAGTTCAATACATGATGTGCCTGTGGACAACGTAACTCAAAAACCAAACTTCGTATTTCAGTTTGGTGTCTTCCAAGGATGCGACACGCACATTTTCAACAAATCACACCCACCCCTAACTACGCTTTACATACAAACTTTTTTAAAATGTTGTGTTCTTCAAAAATGTCCTTTACGATTTTAATTAAAATATCGTAGATATTTACGTGACAAATAAAATGAATATCTTGAATTGTGTGGGATAGCCTCTGAAGGCCTCTTTAATCTGGATGAATTTTGCACTACTGGTAAACCGTAAGAGATAACAAAAACTTACTAAGTAGCAAATATAGATATATTTAAAACACACAATATATGTTGTATGCATTTTTTTTTCGTGGGGTTGACTCTTTTTGAGATATTCCTTGTTATTATTTTAAGTTTTAAAATACATACTTATACTTTTCTCATACGGAAATGTGTCAACTCGTGTCCATACAAACAAAGGAACTTCAGTCACATAGCAACCAGCTTTTGACTATCACTTTAACCTATGGTACTCCCTTATTTCGCTTCTACTTACAAGGAAGCAAATAATAAGACTACTTCTGCTATTTTTTTTTTCTCAATTAGCATGAACTAAACAGAAAAATATTCTTTTTAACAATAATTTGTAACAGAGATGTAGAGAAAGTCATGTGAATGGAAATCATCAGATTTTTATGCATACTATTGGTAGTATTTCGTTTGAAAACCGTAGGAAAAGAGTTTACTATAATTTAGACAATACGTCAATACGTAAGAAGAAAGCAGCTCCATCTGTGTCTGCAGGTTTCAGTTGACGTGACAAGTGTTTATTCAGAATATAGATTTAGGCTGAAAGGCTGCGTGGCTCGCGGACAATGTGACTAGGTCATAAAGGATTGGGGAAGTAACTACACAACTGAGGCCATCTATAAACAAGTTGCCCAAACTCATGATAGTCAAAGCTCTTGCTGCACGGCTGTAGCGAATCACAGGCGTGCAACATTGCCAAGTCAGAGCTAGCCACATTTCGCTTAGTGATTACTAGCATACTAATATTTCATTACAACCTGAAAAATTATATCAGATATAAAGAGAATGATCGAGCAAACGTATGTGTGTGTGTATTTGTCAGAAACGAAACAGACCTTGAACTGTTAACAGAGATGTGATTAACCTTTGTGCTTCCTTTATCTCCTAATACTCTGTGACCAGTTAATGTGCAGTTTATGTATGTCGCTAAGTTAAACAAATAATTGTGTTATTTAAAGCGTTTTACGTAGTCAAGCAGTGACGATAAGCCCCTGGCCATCCCTCAATATTGTCATTTATTTGCTTTTATGAAATAGCCAAATGTTATTTAGAATTTTAAACGACAGTGGTACTAAATAGCCCTCGGTAACGCTACTGTTGGCCACTGCCATATGCAGGAACTCTCAGGTTGATCCGCGTCATAACGAATCCACGTGGCCAGTTCACCACACAAGAAACTAATGCCATTCTAATAACCCAAATTTCAGAATGAATTTGTTCTTAAATGGTATTGTATATAAGTAGTCGGTTTACCCTCCTCATATTTAGGACTACACTCCCCCCCCCCTAACACTTACAAGCAGATGCCTAGGGTTCAGAAGTCTGTTGGGGAGCCAACGGCACGAAACACAGAATGGAGAACCTGGTCCGTAGCCAGGCATGAGCGTGAGGAAATGGGTGATAGGAAATGCAAGCGAAATGGTTGATAGGAAAGGTGACGATGGAGCACTTGGTAGAATGAGTGGCGGGGGAAACCGGAGGACCCGGAGAAAACCCGCTCAAACGCCACTTGTCCCACATGCGGGCACTTGGGATCAAACTCGTGCCGTCTAGATAAGGTGAGCAGTCTAGTCACTCAGCCACGGCGCCGATTCAATATAACTACTTAAGAGTACTGATTTACGTCCCAAGGTCGTGGTTTCAAACCCGGCGGAGAGCGATGCAATTTTTCGGGCGTAAAAATCCTTAGCATGGCGAAGTAAAGCCGTTGGTCCCGTGTCGTAGATTTACGGCACGTAAAAGAGTCTCAAACCTGATAAAAAGGCCTCTTTCTCGCCGAACAAAGAATGGGACATTGAAAACCAACACAGTTAAATAGTGTCCATAAATAAACACAATTTAATTTAGATCTCCAAATCCAAATATGCAATTCGTGTGAGTCACCTGATATCCGGAATATTGTTTACAGCATTTGCTGTTTTCATGGACGTCTTCGTCGAGTTGCATAAAACAAAAGCATGGTGTTGCATGTTTATTATAAAGCTTATGAGAAATATCCAACACTTCCCGTAAAACAAGTAGTGAAATTAATTTCTAAGTACTCAAGTATAAACAATGCTAGCAAAGAAAGAACTGTCAAAAGAGGCCGAAAAACGTTATAATTGTGTTGTTTTTGCATTACATGGGGCGTGTTTTGGCCACGTGGTCATGAAAGTATGACAGTATTTGTGATGTGAATGGCGGAAACCTAAATTATAACAATGCACCTGAGGATCAATAGATAATACAGCCGTGGTTTTCCTTAGATAATGTCATGAAGTAAGGTTCCAACTATTCTACCCATTGTTCAGTAAGCCATTCTTACAACAGCTTGTTATTCTATCTGCTCGTATGTTATATTAAGCGAGATAAATTTTTTCAGAAACTGCTCTATTACATATTTCCTTGTAGATGCTTTAAGAGGAGGGATATATAGTAGGCTTAAGCGATAGTTTATCGATAGGTGAAATAAAAATGAATAAGACTTCCCCATTTTATAATAGTATAACCGTTTTATTCCTTTATTTAACGAATTACTTTGCTACTTATGTCGCTCTTCCTCTAATTCCCACTATCTCTTGGTAGCGTTTTAAGTACACCGTGACCTATAATCCCGACGGTTAAAATTGAAACCTATAACACGAAATATCTAGGAAATGTTTAACTCCATAAAAATAATGGATTTTACATAAATTGTATGATTTTACAAGATCTTTCTCTATTCAGTACACCATAGGTGTATAGGTAGAGAAGTATTGCATTCCATCCAGAAATTCGATACCGTGATTTCTCTGAAAATACACGTTCCCTGAATCCCTGCATGTATATATAAATCATTTTTAGAAAAAATTGTGTGTGTGTGTGTGTGTGTGGGGCCTGTCAAACACCAAACTTGATCATTAAGTTCAGCATCTTCCAAGAATGCGGCATGGAGGTTTTCAAGAACCCCCCCTCCCCGCCCCAAACTATCCTTTACACGGGAACATTTTCGAAAATTTGATTCAAATTATTTTCATTAAAATTCCTTATATTAAAGATATTTGGATGGCAAATAAAATGGATATATCTGAATTGTTTGGGAATAGCCCCTGAAGTCTTCTGCATTTTAAATGATTATTGTCGAACCACCGTAAGAGGTACACAGAATGAAGATCTCGTTAAAACACACAATTTATGTTAATTACATTTTCCAATCCTTATACTTTTCTCGGCCGCCTCCTTAGCGTGGCTGCGGTAGACCTAGGTTCGATTCCCGGTACCGACGTGGGGAGACCTGGTCCGGGGTGCACTCAGCCTCGTGAGGTCCCTGGAGCTACTTGATGAGAAGAGCGCCGGGAGGGACTCGAGGCGCTGATCACGTCTCACCACATTTATGCCGCCTTCGGGTCGAGATGAGGGATGCAGCGGCCGGGCGGTAGACCAATGGTCCCTTGTGGGCTATCGCGACATGGAGTTACATTATACTTTTCTCAAATGGAAAGTCGTTATTCACATTTTTCATTCTGGTCAGCAGAATTTCAATGACTCACACCGCTTTAACTTCTTGGCTATATCGCAACGGATCTGTTCCGCAAGATACCTCGTTAACGGTTTGTGGTGGACAGTAGCTTTTCAAGACTACCCCAGCACATACCACTTTCGGTTCGTGGCAGCCAGACATCTGATTCCACCATCCGTAGTCAGACAGCCTTTTGAGGACAAGCAGATGGCCTAAGGCGCTATTATCATCTATTGTCAGTTTTACTGCTGTGGGTCGTGATAATAAATATCCAATCCGGTGTTTACTTGGTGACTGAGGCAAATCACCATAAAGGCAGGATTTCAACCCCGAATGCAGGAGACGTACTTAAAGCATTTGACTATCGCTTTAGTGTAGTGTATTCCTTTATTTCCCTTCTACTTACAAGAAAGCGAGTAATAAGCCCAATTTTGTTAATGCTTATATCGATTAGCATGAAGTAGACACAAGAATAAGCTTATGTAAGATTAGTTTGTTACAGGATACGATGAGAAAGTGATGTGAATGTAACACATCAGAATTATTTTAATTGCACAGTTTTTTCCCTTTTTATAGTGCAAAAAGAGGTTTATAAGCGTGAAAAAAAGTGGCAGTTAGCTATAAGCAGGATGCTGCAAGTTTAATGAAACGCAGCGCAGGAAGAATAATTGGCTCCAGATCCACCTTACAAAGTGCACTTAATTATTAACAGACAGACCTTCGAGCATCACTTTCTTTACGAGTTAATATTTATTTTCATAGTGATACAAAATCTTATTACTAGCTTGAGGACATGGTTTAGGTTAACTTCTAATAAACTGGTACGAGGGCTCTCCCCTAACAAACAAAACATCTTTATTTCTCTCCTTTCAGCTCGATACACTTTTCCCAGCGATCTTCAATAGCTTCGATACCCTGTTTATAGTGAGAACTATCGAGGTCTGCAGACTCCACCTCTTCATTGTTGGCAAATCTTTTACCACCAAGCCATTTCTTCAAGTTTGGAAACAGAAAAAATCAGAGGGGGCTAAATCTGGCGAATAAGGTGCATAAGGAAGCAATTCCAACTTTAACTTACTGATTTGGCGATGGCTATAATGGATGAGTGAACTGGTGCATTGTCTTGAAACAAAACTTTCTTTTTCGCTAAATGCGGCCGTCTTTGCTCGATTTCATCACTCAAACGCTGTATAACAAGTTCGCATAATATTCGACATTGATTACTTTTCCTTTTTTTTTTTTTTTTTTTTGAGATAATTAATTAAAATTATCCCACGTGCCTCCCAGAAAACTGACGCCATGATCTTAGCTGCAGGTGGAACTGTCTTCGCCTTCTTTGGCGCCGATTCTCCCCTTCCAATCCACTGTTTTGATTGTTCCTTCGTCTCAGGTTTGAAGTGGTGGACCCAGGTTTCATCAATTGTTATGAATCGACACAAAAACTCCGCTTTATTGCAGCGAAACACTGGACTGAAACATCCTCACGACGCTGTTTTTGTTCTATTGTGAGCAAACGCGGTACCCACCTTGCACACAACTTTCTCATATCCAAATTTTCAGTCAGTATGCGATGTATAGAACCTTTTGAAATGCCTGCAATGTCTGCTAGCTCGCGCACTTTCAGTCGACGGTCATCCAATACCATTTTGTGGATTTTCTTTACAATTTCTGGGCTGGTAACCTCATTTGGTCGACCACTGCGATGTTCCTCTTGGTAGCTCGTACGGCCGTGCTTAAACTCTGCTAGCCAATATTTCACTGTTGTAAACGAAGTAGCGGACTCCCTCAAAGTAGAATCTAGCTCAGCTTTAATAGTTGGAGTAAAAGCTTTCAAATGAAAGTATTGTATCACATAACGATGACCACTTTTATCCATGTTTACAAATTCGTTGAGAGCATTCACTAATGATGGTTGCCAAATAAATACTAAACAATGTAAAATCATCAAACTTCAAACTTCAGCTTTCTAAGGTTGGTACTTTTGACGATTGTTGTTGTTGTTTGGTGAGGTAATTATGGGACAGCCACTGTGCGCTGTTTACAAGCGAGCGGAGAGGGGCGAGACAGAAGTCCCGTGTGCTATAGGTGTAGCTGGGCACAGAAGTATACAGTCCCATTGTAAATATAAGTTTTTATTATTACAATGTATAAATATCAGGAACAAAACAATAAATATCTACTGCGACAAATGAAATGAACATATGAAGTAATATAGTTGTAAATGTGTACCGATTGTTAAGTGCTCTAACCTGTACAGTAAATATGTATTTAGTGGGAAATTATTTATAAACCAATATTACGAAATAATTACATTTAAAATTATGCAATGTTATTAATTATCTTTATTAAACTATCACATGTTTAAAATATTTACATGACAAACGAAATGTATATCTTGAGTCTTCTGAAGAGCTCTTGGTGTATTTCGTATAACTCGAAAGCCGTAAAAGATAGACAAAAACTTCCTACACAAAAATCTATATCTCATTAAAAAATATAAATTTTTTGGTGGAGCTGACCGTTTTCGACATATCCCATGTTGATTTGAGTTCTAAAATACTTAAACATTTCTCATTCAGGAACTAGTGAACTCCTGGCCACGCAAAGAAACGGATTTCAATCCCATAGCAACCACCATTTAAAACAGTTGACTGTCTGTTTAGTCTGATGTATTTCCCTTCTTACAAGGAACTAAGTAATAAGACCATTTCTGTTAATGTTTATCTCGATCAGTTTGAAGTAGACAGAAGAATAAGTTTACTAACAGTAATTTGTTACAGAGATGTAGAGAAAGTCATGTGAATGGAACGATCAGATTGATACTTATTGAACCGCACACGTAAATAGTTTTAATTGGCACAAAACGTACAAGAATTGCAACACGGTTCGCAGTAATGAGGCCATTACGTCACTGAGTCTCGTAGCAACCAGCAAATGGAAACATTGTCCCGGATTCGACCAACATCACATCTTTTCCCTGGAGAGCTGTTAATGTGTTGTAATGTGGTCCTCCTTGAATAAGGGGTTACAATCCCATTGCAAAATAAAAACGCAATACAAGGCGGGGGAAAAAAAGCAAGATTGCATGTTAAAAGTGAGGCAGACACTACCCAGCTGGGCTTAGAGAACATTTTTAACTGATTCATGTTGAAAAAGATTGTCAACTCCACGAAAAAATAGTTATAACATAAATCGTGCGCTTTAACGAACTCTATCTCTTGCGGTTTACCAGTTATACAAAATTCCGCGAAATTCTTTTACAATAAAGATGTCTTCAGAGGCTATTCCCAGAAAATTCAAGATGTACATTTTATTTATCGTGTAACATCTTCAATATACAATATAACGATATCTTAATCAAAATCGTTAGACCCCTTTTTGAGAAAATCAACATTTTTGAAAAGGTTTTCATGCAAAGGGTAGTTGGGGGTGGAAGGATTTCCTTGAAAATCTGCGTGTCGTATCCTTGGAAGATACTCAACTTAAATACCAACTTTGGCGTTTAACGGACTTTTCCTTTTTGAGCTATGCTGTCGACAGAGAGAGAGAGAGAGAGAGAGAGAGAGAGAGAGAGAGACACACACACACACACGGACCTTTTTCTAGAAATGCTTTTTTGGATTCAGGAGGTCTCAAAACATATACCGCAAATCGCGGTATCGAATTTTTGGGAGCAACACAATACCTTCTCTATACACTAGGTATATAGTACGTGTAGAGAAAGTAAAAATAATGTGATATAAATTATGTGTTTTAACCAGAAATATATATTTAATTTCTTTACACATACTATGTACAGTGTATAGAGAAGGTATAGCACTCCACCCAAAAATTCGATACCGAGATTTCACTGGAAAAGGACGGTTTAAGGTCCCCTTTATTTAAAAAAAAAACCTTTTTTAGAAAAAGGTCCATGTGTGTGTGTGTCTGTGAACACGATAACTCAAAAACGAAAGGTCGGTAAAAACCAAACTTGATATACAAGTTTAGTATCTTCCAAGGATGTGAAACGAAGATTTTGAGGAAAATCCCCCACCCGAAACTACCCTCTACATGGAACAATTTTCGAAAAGTTTGATTTTTCAAAAATAGTTCTAAGGATTTTGATTAAAATTCCATATATTAAAGATATTTACAGGACAAATAAAATGTATATCTTGAATTTTTTGGGAATAGCCTCTGAAGACCTCTTTATTCTGAATGAATTTCTCTCGATTTTGCATAACTAGTAAACCGTAAGAGACAAAAAATTACTACAAATTCGTTTTAACACAATTTATGTCATATACATTATTTTTATCGAGTTGACCATTTTTGAGATATTCCTTGTAATTGGTTTCAGCTTTAAAATACTTTTCTCATACGTGACTTTTTCAATTCCTGGCCATACAAAGAACCTCAGTCACATAGCAACAATATTTAGCCATCGCTTTAGCCTACTAGATTCCTTTATATTCCTTCTACTTGCAAGAGAACAAGTAATAAAACAATTTCTGCTAATGCTTATCTGAATTAGCATGAATTAAGTACAGAAATAAGCTTTTTAACAATACTGCAGAGATTTTCAGAAAACTATGTGAGTGGAACATATCTGTTTTTTTTTTTTTTTTTTTTTTGTGAATAGCTACTTTTTCTCTGACTTTTTGACATATTTGAAAAGTTTGCCTTAGTTTTCGGTTAAGTGTCTCAGATTTCCTTTCTCCAGGTAGGTAAAGTAGCACAGAAGTGACATAGTTACTGCTTTCGTCTTAGAATTTGGCAAGTTTGCGAGCCGATAAAGATATGACACAAAAAGTTTGATATATCGGTCGAGCGAGTGATGGATGATACGCCTAATGTCCTGCTCCCCAAGTGCTTTCATTGTCTGCAAAACTCTGCCTTTGTTTTCTTTACGATTACCTAAACCACAATAAATACAAAGGGCGCTCAATAAGTGCTTAGAAAATACAAGAAATGACACTCGTAGCATCGAAAAAAGTTTGTGTTTAGTAACCGTCGTCTCTTACTAGAGGGCAGCTATATCTATCACGTGCCGTAGGCGTTTCAATCAACAATCTTGTGCTTATTTAGAAAAATGAGGGGAAAAACGAGTTTCATGCGGTGATTAAACATTTCGTTCTTAGACGAAGATAGAAAAATATTTTTTATTTTTGAACATAATCTCCTTTTAGCTCTATGCAGTTTTCCCAGTGTTTCTCCAACGTTTTAAGCCTTCCAAAAAGTAGGATTTCGGAAGGTCCTCAAAATAGACATCTGTTTGGGGGATGACCTCTTCGTTAGACGTGAATCGTTTTCCGCCGAGCTACTTTTTCAAGTTTTAGAGACCAAATCTGGTGGATACGACGGATGTTGTAATTCGAATTTAAACGTGGTCATACATCCACAAACAATGAACATCCAGTAGCAGTGCCTTCCTCGGAAATGGTTGATAAAATCCAGGATATGGTTTTGAGTGATCAACGAATAAAAGTTCGTGAAATAGGAGAGGCCACAGACATATCACACGCTACAGTGTTCCCAATTTTGTATCAAAAAATAGGTTTGACAAAGGTCTCGGCAAGTTGCATATCAAGTGTGGTGTTTAACCGACCTTTCCGACACACACACACACACACACACACACACACACACACACATCTACAATAGTTATTCATGATGTAAGAGCTTAAAGTTACAGTTTTTCATTCGAGCGGGAGTTTTGTGAAACGAGACGCAGTCGAGAATCAAAAAGAAATTTGACGCTCGCGCATCATACAAATTTTTTGCCACAGGAACTCTCTAATGTTAAAAAAAAAAAAGCAACGAAAGATGAAATTAATTTGAGGTTAAGTTTGAGCCATTTATCAAGAGTTATAGTTGGTTATTTATTTGGCATTGCTGGGCACGATGACGGTACGGTTATAGCAGGCTGTGACAAACCAATATTATTCTGTGATATATTTTGAGAATTATGATATCCTTAGAGCTGCTGCAAAAGAATATTTGTTAGTTATTAACGTTGAACATAACATTATATTGTGCACGACTAATTTTAATTATTTGCCTATTGATTAGTAATGTCCTGAATTATTTTGTAGAGCGTAAACTTGGAACAAAATTACTTTACGCTTGCTGCACTTCTTTGCGCGTGGATTCCGTAAAAGTCAAGTTTGCTATCAGTCGTAGAAAAAATCCTTTTCTAAAAATGCTTGCTCCTCAATATGTATGTCCGTTGAAATCTCCGTATCGAGTGGCATGCAATAACTTCTCGACCTACTGAGTGCTCTGTATGTGGTATACCAATGAGCAGCTGTCTATGTTGATGTGTCCATGGCAATACAATATACATATCACCTGCAATTTGGCGAACTGCTTTTGGAGAATTAATTAATGTTTAACATCCTGCGGTACCCACTAAATATTTCGGCTCTTCTTTCCAACATGTGACGCGGGATTGTATATAAGGCTAATCTCAGCGGAACATGTTTTCAGAGCCTTCGGACTTAGAAATTTATTTTTAGCATACGATGGTTACACCACTTAGCATTACTTCAATACGTGGATACTTTTGTTATTCTGATAATAGAACTGCTTTATAGCCACTGGTCTGTAATAAACTTTTAGGGCTCTAAGCCGCAAAGTGTAGCCGAGGGATCTGTGATGCTAAAACCCTAATGTTCCCAAGAGGAAGTCAAAACTTCCGTCTATCCATCCGTCCGTGTGCTGCAACCTTTGTATAGCTTTACCGAAATTCCTTACTCTCGCGTCACATGTAAAGAATCCCCAATATTTCTTACAAAAAACGGACAAGATGGCTCCAAGGTAATGTGTGGGGCTTGTATTGGGAAGTCGGCGGTTTGATTCCTATCAGGTCAGTAGACGAATGGAAATGGAGTTTTATTTATGGACGCTCTTTAACTACTGTGGTTCTCAGCGTCCCATTCTATATTTGGCCGCTTAATTTTGCTCAGAGGCCTCTTTATCGGGCTTGAGATTCTTTTATGTGCCATAAATCTACGACACGGGACTAACGGCTTTACTTCCCTGCTGAAGGAAGGCATACTAAGGATTTTTACGCCCGAAAATTTCCATCCTCCTCCTCCGGGTTTGAACCCACGACCTTGAGTATATAATCAATTTCAGAGTTGAAGACCGTGTGAGGGCGTTTTGTGAGTAGTGGCAGGGCGGTGAATGGTTTCTCCCTGTCGTGTAAATGGATCGCCAACACCTCCCTGGATGTGGTCGAGTCTGTGGTTAGCCGGCCTCAGGATGTGCTCCATCTGAAATCGTTAGGGAACCCGTGCTCAAGATCACGTTAGTCAATAGGAACCTTACACTTTGAAAGCAAGATGGTGTGCGGCAAGCCTCTTTGACTCGCGTTTTCCCAGGTCACTATACCTCCGCCGTTGCATCCTTGCACTTGATAGTTGGTACACCCGCAAAAGACAGACGAAAAGCTTTACCAATCAGACAACGGAAACGGATCTAAAATAGATGCTGCACCGTTGCTATTTCCAACCGCGTGCTCAGTTTGTGCAGTCGGCGGTTCCGAGTAGGCTACGAATTATTGTTGTACGTGAGGGAACATAACAATTGTAGGCTTTTGCGGGAGTGGAAGAAGAAAGTGAATCATGTGCACAAAATAATACGAAAAGCACAGGAATTAGATGGAATCATCAGTGAATGTGAACCACTAATGATATGTCTTGATGATGATGACGACAATGACGATGAAGCTTCCGAGAATGATGACGACGGAGACCTGGATGGAATTGGTTCATTAAGATTCTAAGACGGTTATACCTTCCTCTCATTGTAAGAAGCTATTTTGCAAATATGTAATGTATGCCACATAGTTATAGTATCACTGTTATTTTCAGTTAACGTGAATAATAACCAATTAGTTTCATTATTCATCGGCATTCATTTACTATGTGCATTGTTTGTATGTGTGTTTACACACGATAGAGACATTTGTAATCAGCTGTTGTTTACTAGTTACTCTGGCAACACCGCAAAGGCAGCATAGCCAACCTTCCGCGAGACCATCCGAACTGTCAAGTACTAGGATTCAGCGGCGGGGATATAGGTGAATTTCGGGGAGGTTTCTTCATTCCCCCAAACTTCCAGTCCCTTCATTTCATCTCCATTTCATCCAACCGGTCTCTTTCAGTGTTGTAAGTGTCGGCGATGGTGACGCCCTTCCGTGGTGGTGAAAAGCTTTGGAGATACAGATTTCTGCGTGTGGCGCCGTTGAAGTAGGACCCAGAGGGCTCCCTGAGTCGAAATGAGCTGCTTGGACTATATTAGGGACCCTCGATGGTGGCTGTTTCCCCGCGGTCCGACTTCGGCCCCCCGTCGATAATATCGTGTCGTCTGACGCACAATAAGCCCATAGAGGACCCCTGCGGAAACTCTCTCAGTGTTTCTCAGACACACACACACACACACAGATGCATATGTTGCGGCCTAGACGACAGTATGTGGGATTTGTGATGGACAAAGCTGCGCAGGGGTGGGTTTCCTCCGTCATCACGTGCAGTGTCATAGGAGTTAAACACGCACAGATGTAAATCACTTCATCAACTTTGCACAGTTAGGATTTAGATCAGAAAACAAGCCATGTTTATTCTTGCAGTAAGCCACCTGTAGTGTTTAATTATGTGACGTGACGTATTTATGTTGCAGAAGTTCACCGCTTTGTTTAGATGGATGGCGCGTATAAATGTAAAGGTGACGTGCATGCGGAGCTATTGGGATATCATCAACACAGTTGCTCACATGCATCTTTACTGTAATAGACTCAATCCTAGCAAATGCTTGTGTAGATGTAGCAGTCATATCACGGAGGTCCCCAAAACTAGGGCAGAGAACCGCAAGTCAATCATTGTGGCACGTTTTACTTCTAATGTGATATGTGCACCGACGGGGCTCCTAACGCTTCCAGATAGAAGGCAGCTGTCAGCACGGAGAAATCCCATTCCACCGCCCTGCGACTCTACACCATATGCCGTTGCCTGACCCTACAATCCCGAAACATACGAAATAATGGGCACAGGAACCACCCCAGCAGTCCAGGGAAAGCACGAAAAAACATGCTCAAAGTTGGCGGCCCGACGGGAATTGAATCCGAGACGTCCCGAATGAGTTACTGAGGAATCGTCTGGAACACTCTTATTTTGTTTTCTGTCTTTGTTATAGAGTGGTTCGTGTTGAACGAGTTTTTTTGCATGTAAATCTATTACAAGAATGGTGAGAGTAACGGGATTCCCAGGCACCTAAATATTCAACTCTTCGCGAGCACGATACGACACGAGCAGTTGGCAGTCCGAAGTGTGTTAGACGTGTTCCCATTCATGATCTGACGGTTATGTGGGGTTTGCGGGTGTAAATGAGGTTGGGGAGTGAGGGGAGGTACCAAGATCGTTCCTCAACGGTCGCCAGTCGTGGTGCAACGACCCTTGTGATAATTAGCTTACAAAATATTTGTATTCATTTTGGAATTGAGATTTTGAAGCCCAAGCAACTCTTAGAAGGATTGTAAAGGAGCTTAGCCATAGCCTTGGTTACCGCAAGTCATGCGGGGAAGCGCGAAGGCATCTATTCTGTACCCGTTGAAGCAACAACACTCTGCCATGTCCCAGATCTCGCAGGAGCGAGAGACCAAAAGGTGCAGGCATCGGGTACAAGGAGCCACAGGGAAGTTTGCGGCGTGGTTGATGGACAAGCGCCATCGCTCGCACCATTCTTGGAGGAGTGGCTTCCTTGTAAGCAGAACGGAATACACTTGGCTAAGGTGATAGATACTCTACAAAAACATGCTACATATGACATAAATTGTGAGCTTTCTGTGTACTTAATTTTTCGCTATCTTGTAATTTACCACTTACGCAAATGCCGTTCAAAATAAAGAGGCTATTTCCATAAAATTCAACATGTATAGTTGTCACGCATTCTATTAAAATCCTTTGACCCATTTCGAAACATTTTCCATGTAAAGAGTAGTTTGGGAAGGGGATTTTCTTGAAAAGCGTTGTGTCGCATCCTTGCAATATTAAACTTAAATACCAAATTTGTTATTTTACCTACTTTTCATTTTTGAGTTATCGTGTTCACAGACACACGAACACACCAAACGCGGACCTTTTTTGTTGATACAGCGCGCCCTAAAGCGTATATCTCCAGTGAAATCTGGGTGTCCAATCTTTAGGTGAGATGCAATAGATACCTTGTCTGCGTATGTATTAAGTACAGGCTGCAACACAAATCTCAAATTAAGGTTAAAAACTGGATACAGTGCTCGTATTACTGAAATAACATTGAAGTTGGTATGTAAAACAAAACATAATAGTATATTTGGATAGGTAGAGTCAGACTTAAAAATGCAATGACGTAGCCGGGATTTGAACCACGGAACTCCCGATCTCTAGCCGGTTGCTCTACCACTGAGCTACCATGATCTAGGACCCACGAGCTAATAAAGCTACGATACTTATCTACCTTTATTTAAGGAAATGCGTTTTTAATGCTGGAATTAATTGTTATAATGTGGCATTTTAATTTTAATTCTATTACTATTCATCTCTGAACTTGATTGTTGTTATGGTAAACACTGTAGTTAATTGAAATAAAAACATCGCCATTTTCGATAATTATGGATGAATTTTATGAAATTATTCAGAGAATGCTTTTGGTTGTCCTATTGCATGTGATACTATCGATAAGCGTAACCAGAAGTTGGTGTTGGCAGTGTGACAAATGACGATATGTCTCCTCAAGTCAATTTTTTTTTGTAATTTAACGTCCTTTAACCTGGTTTGGTCATATCGGACGATGAATGTAATTGATGATATGATCTCGGGGTCCATGGAGCTTAAAGTTACTCGACATTCGTCTTCTCAGGATAAGGGAAAACCCCGAAAAAAACCTTATCCGGGTAACTCACCCTAAGCGAGATTCGAACTCACGACCTTTTGAACGTGAGGCAGACATCTTACCACCACGCTACCCAGGAGGTCTAAGTCAATGTTAAATGTTGTACAAACTGACACATTACTATAAATTTCCGTTACAATTTTCTTGTGTGAATTATGGTTGAACTCATACTTAACCTAAAAGTTATGATTTGCTTTCATAAATGATCAGTACAAGAATGTCTTATTACTTTCTCTACACGTACTATGTACATAGTGTATAGAGAAGGTATTGTATTGCACCCAAAAATTCGATACCGGAAATACATGTTTTGCGTCCCCCTGAATCCAAAAAAAGCATTTTTAGAAAAATGTCCGTGTGAGTGGAGTGTTTGGCATTTAAGTTTGATATCTTGCCAAGGATGCCACTCGAAGATTTTCAAGAAAATCCGCCACCCCAAACTACCCTTTACATGGAACTTTTATCGAAAATTTTGATTTTCTCAAAAATACCTCTAACGATTTTTATTAAAATATCATATAGTTTAGATATTTACCTGACAAATAAAACGTATGTATTAAATAGCCTCCGGAGACTACATTATTGTGGATGAATTTTACGGACTTTTGTGTAAGTGGCAAGCCGCAAGAGGTCTTGACACACACAATTTGTGTTATTGGTTTATACTTTTCTCATACAGGAATTTGTCAACTCGTGTCCATACAAACAGTGACACAGCAACCAGCTTTTGACTGTCAGAAGCAAGTAATAACACTATTGTATTGGAAGAGAAAGACATGTGATTGTTATTGCGTGTGCCTAAGTAAAGCCCCGAGAAACGTAGGATTGTGTTTTAATACACGATAAAAGAGCAAGTCTCTGATTGGATAATGTATCTCGGGGTTGCAGCTGAGACCCGGCCAGTGCTCCACCCAGATCGATGTTCATCACGTTACAGGGACTCGCATGCCTGTCATCATAGTATAATACTGTGATATTTACTAAATCATTCTTCTTTTCACATCTCCGTAACTCAGCACGTGTTTCGTTTTATTCTGCTCCCTATTTCACATTACTTTCTCTACACGTACTATGTACGTAGTACACACAGAAGGTATTGTATTACGCCCAAAAATTCGATACCGAGATTTCTCCGGAGGTCTGTCTGTCCGTGGGCAGCATAGCCCAAAAATTAAAAGGCCGCTAAATACCAAAATTGGCATTGAAGTATACTATCTTCTAAGGATGTGACATGAAGATTTTCAAGAAAATGCCCTATACGTGGAAAGAATTTTCAAAATTTTGAATTTCTCAAAAATTGGTCTAATGAATTTGATTAAAATACCGTAAATTAAAACTGTTTACATCACGAATACAATTTATATCTTGAGTTTTCTGGAAATAGCTTCTGAAGACCCGTTCATTCTGAGTTGTGCATAAGTGATAAAGCAAATTTGCTGTACATCTTAAAACTGACAATTTAGTTGGCCGTTTTCGAGATACTGGTTCAGTATTAACATATTTAAAACTTTTCTCATACAGGAACTTGTCAACTCCTGGCCAATCAAAGAAACGGATTTCAATCCCATAGCAGCCACATTTCAAACTATTTGACTGTCTGTTTAGTTTAGTGTGTTCTCTATTTCCCTTCTACTTATAAGGAAAATTTCTGCTAATGTTTATCTCGATTACCATAAGTAGATAAAAAAAAATCTCATGTGTACCATTCACATGACTTTCTCTACATCTCTGCAACAAATTATTCTTAAAAAGCTTACACTTCTATTTACTTCATGCTAATCAGAAACATTTAGCAGAAATAGTCTTATTACTTGTTTCCTTGTAAGTAGAAGCGAAATAAGGGAGTACACTAGGTTAAAGGGATAGTCAAAAGCTGGTTGCTATGGCACTGAAGTTCCTTTGTTTGTATGGATAGCAGTTGGCAAATTCCTGTATGAGAAAAGTATAAGTTTTTCATAGCAGAAACCAAAAACAAGGAATGTCTCAAAAACGATTAACTCCACGAAAAAAATGTAGGTATATAGCATAAATTGTGTGTTTTCACGTGCTCTACATTTTTTGTGTAGTAAGTTTTTGTTTATCTCTTAAGGTTTAGCAGTTATTCAAAATTCCGTAAAATCCATCCAGAATAAAGTACTGTTCATAATCTATTCCCAGAAAATTCAAGATATACATTTTATTTGTCAGGTAAATGTCTTTAATATACGAAATTTTAATCAAAATCGTTAGAGCCATTTTTTAGAAAATCGAAATTTTCGAAAAAAAATTCATGTAAAGGTAGTTTGGGGTGGGGAATTTTTTCTCAAAATCTTCGTGTCGCATCCCTGGAAGGTACTAAACTTAAATAGCAAGTTTAATGTTTTACCGAATTTTCGTTTTTGAGTTATCGTGTTCACAGACACATGGACACACACACACACACACACACGAACCTTTTTTGTGAAAATGCTTTTTACTTTCTCTATACGCACTATGTATATAGTGTATAGAGAAGGTATTGCACTCCACCCAAAAATTCGATACCGAGATTTCACCGGAAATATATGTTTTAGGGTCCCCAATATCCAAAAAAAGCACTTTCACAAAAAGGTGCGTGTGTGTGTGTGTGTGTGTCCGTGTGTCAGTGTGTCCGTGTTTTTGTGAACACGAAAACTCAAAAACGAAAAGTCGGTAAAATACCAAATTTGGTATTTAGGTTTAGTATGTTCCAGGGATGCGACACAAAGACTTTGAGAAAAATCCCCCCACCCCAAACTACCCTTTACATGGAACTTTTTTCGAAAATTTTGATTTTCTCAAAAATGGCTCTAACGATTTTGATTAAAATTTCGTACATTAAAGATATTTACTGACAAATAAAATGTATATTTTGAATTTTCCGGGAATAGCCTCTGAAGAGTAGTTTATTCCGGATGAATTTTACTGAATTTTGAATAACTGCTAAACCGTAAGAGATGGGCAAAATCTTACTACACAAAAAATGCAGAGCACGTTAAAACACACAATTCATGTTATATACATTTTTTTTTTTTTTGTGAGTTCGTCGTTTTTGAGACATTTCTTATTTTTGGTTTCTGCTATGAAAAACTTATACTTTTCTCATACAGGAACTTGTCAACTCCTATCCATATAAACAAAGGAACTTCATTGACATGGCATCATTTTAACCTATGGTACTCCCTTATTTCGCTTCTACTTACAAGGAAGCAAGTAATACGACTATTTCTGCTCATTTTTTCTGATTAGCATAAAGTAAATAGAAGTATAAGCTTTTTAAGAATAATTTGTTGCAGGGATAAAGAGAAAGTCATGTGAATGGTACACATCAGACTTTTTTTATATTGGGTACCCTAAAACATATATTTCCGGTGAAATCTCGCTATCGAATTTTGGGTGGAGTGCAATACCTTCTCTATACACTGTGTACATAGTGCGTATATAGAAAGTAAAAATAAGTTTACTATCAATAATTTGTTACTAGATGCAGAGAAAGTTATATGAATGGAACACATCAGATTTTTGAACTCTCTCTTATAATGCTAGTCATGTAGGTACAGTGCGATCATATAAAGCTGAACCAGGCCATAATTTCTCTGTGAAAGCTTGTACAAAAGTGATGTTTGTTTTAATGGTCTCAGGGAGAATCGACAACAATCGATCAATGTCATCTGTTGAGCATTTTCATGACATTGCAGCTCTTTGACATGTGCCTGGTTCAATCGACGCAAGGAGAGTTCACTGGCCTTCTTCGCTGCACTCAATGGTGGTCTAGGTTTTCCACTCTCAGTTGTTTTTTGCTAGACTTTGTCGGAACATCCCGAAATTGCTGTTGTGTTGTTACCAAGGAATTTGACTCCAAGTGAGGACTCTGTGTTGCTCTAATGACTGCAAACTAAACACTGTCAACAATGTAACCGAAATCATCAATATGGTCAACAGATGGCATTCATCGATTGTTGTCGATTCTTGCTGAGCCAGGTCATAAAACAAATTTCACATTTCTACGAGCTTTCGGAGAGAAATTATGGCTTATTAAAATAGTTCAGATTTTTATGATCCGCACTGTACTTCTTATAAATTGCTTAAAATGGCAGGCAGAGGGAGTACTACATTTGTTGCAAAAATGTGATGTCTTGAATTCACCGGAAATGCTCGTTTTGAGGTCCCTGAAACTCACAAAGCTACTGTATAAAAGGCATAACTAAGAAGCAAAAAGTTTGATGAATACAGACTTCGTGTTTTAGTTCAGCATCTTTGAAAGAAAAGAGTTTCACACCAAATTATTTACCTGGAAAATGTGGCTTTCTTCCCCCTGCCGTCCAAAGTAATAAATATATAATATGTGTATCTTGAACACACTGTGACTGACGATATTTCTTTCCCGCTGAATTTTGTATAACTGGGATGTCACTGTCAAAACTGTACTGCAACATAATGTACAGAGGTATAGTCTTAAAATTTACAATTTGAGTTACGCAATGTTTTCGTAGCATTGGTCGTTTCCGAAATATTGTACGTTGTACGTTTACATTTCCCCAAGGGTAACAATCGTGTCGTCTTTCCTTGTCTTTTCTGCTTAAGAAGAATTAGAATATACCATAGCTCAAAAACAAAAGGTCCGTCAAATACCAAACTTGGTATTTACGATCAGTATCCGCTAAGGATGCGACACGAAGATGATCAACAAAATCCCCCACCCCAAATTACCCTTACATGGGAAAATGTTTGAAAATTTTGTTTTTCTCAAAAATGGGTCTAACGACTTTGATTAAAATGTCGTATATGAAAGATATTCACCTGACAAATAAAATGTATATCCTGTATTTACTGGGAGTAGCCTCTGAAGACGTCTTTATTCTGGATGAATTTTGCGTAACTAGTAAACCGTAAGAGATAGACAAAAATGTAGAGCTGCTTTAAACACACATTTTTTTATGGAGTTGACCGTTTTCGAAATATTCCCTGAAAGTGGAACACATCAATGGATTGCAATGTGTACTCTGCCTGTAGGAAGTAAACTTAGCACGCGGGAATTGGCATTGTCCTGGGTTTGAATGCACGGAAGTAGTGAAGACGGCACAAAATCTGCTTTGTCATTTTAATGACGCAGTTAAAGAGGACATTCACATCTGTATTTAAGGTTGGCGTAGGTGTGGTTTGAGGCTTTGCAGGCAGACTAGCTGCCTCCGTGCTCACCAGGGTTGCTATCTAGTAAAACGGTTAGGGACTTCGGCGCGCATTTCCACTTAGCTCCGTCGTTTCCTGTGTTGTTGGCCTATAATTTCCTATCCTCCTATCCCCTTCCCTGGAGAGCTGAGATGTCCCACAACGTTACAATGCTCTACCCTCTAATTGCATGTTGTTTAATTGTTCAACTGGAAAACAAATGCATGGTTGCCAAGATACACGTGCGTGCGTGCGTGCGTGTCTGGTAGGCTCGTGGTGAGCCTAGGTGTTTTTGCTGTGTACCTACCCTGGTAAGGGTTTAACCACAGGAATGAGGTGAAGGTTGAGGTTTTAATTTTGGAGGTTTCGAGTGTTGGTGTTAAGGAGGTAGCGCTGGTAGGCTCCTCGAGCGGTTGCATTTTCAGGAGCAGCATCCTTTCCTCTGCTCCGCTGGTGTTTATATTCTTTAAATATGTTGGTGAACTTTGATAGACCTCTCCCAATGGGAGGGGGGAGTGCTTTGTTCAGCTATTACGCTGTTGGCTGGTTTATAGCCGTTGTTACCGGGGGTGCCCACAAGCCATGCGGGGAACCCGGAACCGCCTCTTTCGGCGTTCAGAGGGTAAGTACTCCCTCAGAGATCTGACAAGTGCGTTCTCATGTTCGCCCAATCTGGCGTAGAATTTTTGAGCCCGGCGCCTAATAACATCTTCCACATATGGGAGGACCGAAGCTTCATGTAGTAGCCTCAAAGGGAAACGTCGACATACAGAATATATGGACCGGAGTCCTCTATTCTGTACCCGCTGTAACCAGAGAAGCCAGGAGTCTGCTGCCATACCCCACACTTCGGATTGACCGTAAGATTCTAAGTGTGTGTATCCATTTGATCATGGTTCCTCTTCACTGAACCGCACTACTAGTGACCTCTAGTAAATGGTATAGAGTACTATGATAGATCAGAGCTTATCTGTGTGTCTATCCTTCATCATGATCATGGCCCCTATTCTCTGGGATGTAACAAAATGTATAGCACCACTAGACCTTTAGTAAATGGTATACAGTACTATGATAGATCAATGATAGATCAGAGCTTATCTGTAATAAAATGTACCGTGTACATTTTTCTTCGCTGAGGAATAGACATTTCATTTTCCAGGAAAATACCTCCAAAAACCGTATTTTAATGAAAAGTGTTGTAGATATTTTTGAGAAAATAATTTTTTTCGAAAAATGTGGTACGTAAACGGTACTTTCGTATGGGGGGATTTTGTTCCGAAAACTTTATATCGCATCCTTGGAAAATGATGAAAATAAATAGAAATTTGGCATTTAACCGAATTATCGTTTTTGGGCTATACTGCTGACACACACACACAAACACACACACGCACACACACACACACACACTTACACTCACGAACATTTTTTAATACTTAAAAACAGTATTTCCTGTGAAATCTAGACATAGAATTTGTGGTTCGAAAAAATAGCTTCTCTACCTACTGTACACTGTATACCCGAATTTCACCAGAAATATATGTTTTGAGGTGCCCTGAGTTTGAAAAAAAAACTTTCAGAAAAAGGTGTGTGTCTTTGGACAGCGTAGCTCAAAAACGAAAAGTTGGTTAAATACCATAGTTGGTATTTCAGTCCAGTATCTTCCAAGGATGTAACACGAAGATTTTCAAGAAAATTCTCCAACTTCAACAACCCTTTACTGGAATACTTTTCGAACATTTTTATTTTCTCAAAAATGGTTCTAACGATTTAGATTAAAATGCCTTGTGTTTAAGATACGACAAACGAAATATATATCTTAATTTTCTGGGAATAGCCTTTGAAGACCTCTTCATTGGGATGACCTTAGTATAACTGGCAAACCATAAGATATAGACGAAAACTTACTACACAAAAAATGTAGATGTTATTAAAACACACAATTTATGTTTTATGTATAGAGTTAACCGTTTTCGAGATGTTCCGGATTATTGGTTTAAATTTTAAGCCATTAAACTTTTCTCAATTTTTCTCGTTTTTTGTTTGTTTAGTCCTGTCAAGTAAAGAGGTTGGAATTTTAAATGTTTCATATAGCGGCCGGCTTTTAAAGAAGTTTAGCCTGTGTATTCTCTTATTTGCCAAGGAAGCTAGTAATAAGATTTATGTTTTACCTTGATGTAGCTAGAGGACATGAGATTTTTGTTGATTGCAAACTGCTATCTGACCGTAAAGGAAGCAATTAGGGCTGCACGAGTCGGGGGTTCGATTCCTTGCGGCATCCATTCAGAAGTTAGTGTTTATCCTGCTCTTTTCATATCGTAATATATCACTTTCTTTCAAGAAAATAATTTATCTCTGCAACAAATTATTGTTAAAAAGCTTATGCTTCTATTTACTTCATGCTAATGGAGAAAAAATTAGCAGAAATAGTCTTATTACTTGCTTCCTTGTAAGTAGAAGCAAATAAGGGAACACTATAGGTTAAAGTGAAAGCCAAAAGCTGGTTGCTATATGACTGAAGTTCCTTTGTTTGTATGGACAGGAGTTGACAAATTCCTGTATGAGAAAGGTATAAGTTTTTTAAAGCTGAAACCAATAAAAAATATATTTAAAAAACGATCAACTCCACGAAAAAATGTATATGACATAAATTGTATGTTTTATCGTGATCTACGTTTTTTTTTTTTTTTTGTGTAATAAATTTTTTGTCCATCTCTTACAGTTTAGCAGTTATACAAAATTCTCTAAAATTCATCCAGAATAAAGTAGTCTTCGGAGGCTATCCTCAGAAAATTCAAGATGTACGTTTTATTTGGCATGTAAATATCTTAAATATAACTGATTTTAATCAAAATTGTAAGAGCCATTTTTGAGAAAAATTAAATGTTGAAACTTTTTTTCACGTAAAGGGTAGTTGGTGGGGGGATATTTTGTTTAAAAGCTTGGTGTCGCACGCACCCTTGGAGGACACTGAATCTGAATACCAAGCTAGTAAATGGCATACAGCGCTATGATAAGTCATAGCGCAAAGTGGAAATACTGTTATCCGTCTACTCTTTGCAACGTGTAAAATGTCTTAAAAGATTTGCATCTCACTATGTGATACACATGTAGAATTAACGTTTCCAAAATACTCTGGTATTGATTTCAACGTTAAACCGCTTAAAACGTTTATCAAATGGGAAGTCATCTTTTGTGTTTCATGGCTTTTTTGTTTGACTCGAATTTTAACTGTTTAGCATGGCGACAGTAACCTAGTGTATTCCCTTGAAGTAAGTAATTACTCCATCAGCATGACGTAGAACAGTGAAGAAAGTCATGCGAATGGAAGATATAAGATTTTTTAGGTATTAACTAGCTGACCAGACAGACGTCCGATTCAAAAGTTTTAAATCCAAAAATTATAGATTTTTCTAAAAAAATATTGTAATTATTTGGACCGTTTGGATGAAAATATGTTTTAAAAATCATTAAAATACAAACGAATGTGCCAAAAAGTAATAAACGTACGGGAAATTTCCTTGAATCCGATCGCAGCACCAACTACCGGGCCTGTCTTTAAAATGTTCTATATCGCGATCGCAGTGCTGCCTGCCGGATCCAATGTAAAGCTTCAAAAATTAACAACAAATAAAAATAAATACATTTAAAAAACATTATCTATCGGATCGAATTGTGAATCTAAACCATTTTCGGATCCACATGAACACACACAAAAATTATAATCTAAATCGGACCAGCCGTTTAGGAGGAGTTCAGTGACACACACACACACACACACACGCACACAGAAGAATTATATTTATAAAGATGTATCACATTAAAGTCAGTGGACCACTCGCCTCTCACCTAGACGGCCCGGGTTCGATCCCAAGCGACCGCATGTAAGATTTGTGGTGGGCAAAGCGGCACTGGGGTGGGTTTTATCCGGGTTCTCCGGTTTGCCCCGCCATCGCATTCCACCGGTGCTCCATCTCCATCATGTAACATCACTGTCACCTCCTGCGGTGCCATAAGTAGTTAAAGCGGGCTTTAAACACTACAAAAAAATAAAGATTGAAATTCACAATAGCAATTAATTTAGACCTAGAATAATCAATATGTACATATCCGAGTGGAGCAGATTGACTTTTAGATCAATTTCATCCAAAATGTTGTGAACACTGTTAATATTTTCAGATTAAAACAGCGCACCTGAATCATTTATGTGAGTCCTGGCTTCATGAGCCCGTCCTCGTGTGATTTCCCACAAACTCTCTTCTGAGTTTACATTTTCCATTTACAGTACAGGCTCTTAGATTCCCTAGCTTCTACGGAACTTGTATAATATGTACATATCTAAGTAAATTAAAAGCCTGACTTCATGCTCATTTGGAATGTAATACCCGAATATTGCAACAAATACACGGTCTTCCCCTAAATATGGTAGCAGCGTACCGAGATAGACATGTGTCAGCAGGAATGGCAGATCCTCTCTGAGCTGCGTTTACTTGGAATTGCTTCGCTGGGTTCTGCACACGTGCTGTTGTAACGATGTTTGGGGAAGAAAGCCACGAATATGCCAGTGGCACTTATCGTGTTATAAAGACGACACGACGGAAACAGGAGCAGTAACAATCTAATTAATTCTCGAGCGAGAACAAACTTTCCTAATATGCTCTCGTTTGTTTAGTTAGAAAGGCAAATATTTGGTCGCGCTGGCCAGATGGCGTTCCGAACTGAACATGTTTACCGAGAGAATTGCAGATTAATGATTCGAGATAAGGATGCCATTTAGAAAAAACACAAGCACAGAGAAACCATCCTTAAATAAATAAGAGAAAAGAAGAGTCCACTTTTCTTCTGCCCCCGCGGGTATGTAGAAACAAAACAAAACAAAAACACAAAAAAAAATCTGACGACTTTCTCTCTATCTCTGTAACAAATTATTGTTAGTAAGCTTATTCTTCTATCTACTTCATGATAATCGAGATAGACATTAGCAGAAATGCTTTCTTGTAAGTAGAAGGGAAATAAAGAAATGCACTAAACTAAACCGATAGTCACATGTTTTAAAATGTGGTTGCTCTGATATTGAAATCCGTTTCTTTGCGAGTGAGCAGCTATTGAAAAAAAAAACAAAAAAAAAACAAACAAACAAGAAATATTTCGAAAACGTTCACCTCCACGGAAAAAAATTGTGTGTTTTAATGACAATGTTTTTGTCTATCTCTTACAGTTTACCAGTTATGCAACATTACGAACAATTCATCCAGAATAAAAGGGTCCTCAGAGGCTTTTCCCAGAAAAGTCAAAATATGTATTTTATTTATTTAATATAAGAAACTTTAATCCAAATCGTTAGACACATTTTTGAGAAAATCAAAATTTTCGACAAATGCTCCATGTAAGGGTAGTGGGGTGGGGGGTATTCTTGAAAATCTTCGTGTCGCATTCTTGTAAGATACTGAACTTAAATACCAAGCTTGGTAATTAACGGTTTTTTCGTTTTTTTGAGATATGCTGCCCACAGACGCACACACATGCTCACGGACTAGTTTCTAAAAAATGTGTTTATTCAGGGGGTCTCAAACGTATTTCCGGTAAAATATCGCTATCGAATTTTTGGGTGGGATACAATATCTCCTCTATTCGTTGTGCATACGTGCTAGAGAAAGTAAAATGAAAGAAAGATGCAAATGCTTCTAGTGTGATCTCAGGAAGAACCGAGACTTTGTCATTTAAAGGCATGCGTATTGACTTTACTAACGTTACTCGGCCACGTATAGAAGGTTCGATACCCGTTTTGGTGTCTCGGAATAAACAAAATGCTTCTAGTGTGATCTCAGGAAGAACCGAGACTTTGTCATTTAAAGGCATGCGTATTGACTTTACTAACGTTACTCGGCCACGTATAGAAGGTTTGATACCCGTTTTGGTGTTTCCGGAATAAACAAAATGCTTCTAGTGTGATCTCAGGAAGAACCGAGACTTTGTCATTTAAAGGCATGCGTATTGACTTTACTAACGTTACTCGGCCACGTATAGAAGGTTTGATACCCGTTTTGGTGTTTCCGGAATAAACAAAAATGCACTTCTACTTTCTCTAGTACCACACGTACTGTGTACATAGTGTATAGAGAAGGTGTTGTATTGTTTGGTATCTTTCAATGGTGTGACACGAAGCTTTTCAAGAAAATCCCTCCACCCCAACTACCCTTTACATGGAACTATTTTCGAACATTTTGATTTTCTCAAAAATGACTAACGATTTTGATTAAAATATCATATATTAAAGATATTTACCTGGAAAATAAAACGTATGTCTTGAATTTTCTGTGAATAGCCTCCAAAGACTTCTTTATTCTGGATGAATTTTACGGAATTTCGCAGAACTGGTAAATCGTAAGTGATGGAAAAAAAATTACCACAAAAATGTAGAGCACGTTAAAACACACAATTTATATCATAGACCTTTTTTCGTGGAGATGATCGTTTTTGAGATATTCCTTGTTTTTAGTTTCAGCTTTGAAAAACTTATACTTTTCTCATACAGGAATTTGTCAACTCCTGTGCATTCAAACAAAGGAACTTCAGTCACATAGCAACCAGCTTTTGACTATCACTTTAACCTATGGTATTCCCTTATTTCGCTTCTACTTACAAGGAAGCAAGTAAGAAAACTATTTCTGCTAATGTTTCCTCGATTAGAATGAAATACATGGAAGCATAAGCTGTTTAACAATAATTTGTTGCAGAGATGTAGAGAAAGTCATGTGAATGGAAGACATCAGATTTTTGTTTTTTATTCCTGATCAGTGATCTTGCAAGAAAACTTAGGGACCAGCTTTTAAAATATTTGACTCGCTTTAGCCTAGCGTATTGCTTTATTTGTACAGTAGTATTTTATTATTCAGTTTACAATAATACAATATTTGCGTCACACAGTCCCATGGGTCAGGTGACCGTACATGCTGTCGAAAAATACTTGAGTATAGAATATTAGCTACCTATCTATTTTATATATCTTAACAACATACATATGCTCGCGCGCTAGGGCAACAAAACCATAGAACAGTAAAAGAAAGAACACTCTGATATCACACACACACACACACACACACACACACACACACACACACACACACACGCACTAACAATGTATTCATACATATAGATTGCTCAAACACCAAATAAGTCTATACAATATTTACACAAATATTTGATCTCTTAGTGCACGAACTTGCATTAAGTTCCCAGTTTTGTCTGTTTAGAATCAAATCCCAGAATGCTGTCCTTCGTCTGTTTGAAGCTAAAAATAACTATTTCCAGTCTTCCTGATCCACGCATAATGGGCAAATGCGCCTACCAGCTTCAAGTGTTTTCCACCCTCCCAACCCGAGCCACGCTATTCCCGACCTTTGTTTCATACCCAATTTTAACATATATGTTTCTTTACCCCACCCAATTTTTATTTCGTTTTGTAACTGCAATGACGATTTTTTTTTTCTACATTCATATTCTATTTCGTGCCTGTTTATATCGCATAGTCATTTTTTACTTTATTCACGACGTTAGTTGTATAGCAACAGCAAGGGACCAAATCAGCACGTATTAGAGAAGAAGAGTGAAGAGGACACAGAGGAGGCGGGGAAACGTCTCCTCACTTAACATTTGTTATTTCTCTAGCCCCGCATGTATGTACAATGTTGACAGAGAAGGTATTGTATTCGATACCGAGATATATCTTTTGAGCTCCCCTGCGACCGAAAAAGGTCCGTGAGTGTCTGTGGACAGCATAGCTCAAAAATGAAAAGTCCGTTCAGTATCTTACAAGGATGCGACACGAAGATTTTCAAGAAACCAAATACCCTTTAAATGCAATATGTTTGTCGAACGATATTGATTAAAGTCCCTTACATTTAAGGTATTTACATGACATATAAAAAGTATATATTGAATAACCTCTAAAAATCTATTTATTCTGGTTGATTTTTTTGTTCAACTTTAAACTGTAAGAGCTTACTACACAAAAATGTACTGTTCTTTAAAACACATAATTAAAGTCATATTCATTTGTTCGTGGTGTTAACCGTTTTTGAGATATTGCTTGTTATTGGTTTCAATTTTAAAATGTCAACTCCTGGCCACGCAAAGAAACGGATTTCAATCCCATAGTAACCACATTTTAAAACATTTGACTGTCGGTTTAGTCTAGTGTATTCCCTTATTTCCCTTCTACTTATAACGAACTAAGTAATTAGACCATTTCTGCCAATGCAGAGAAAGTCATGTGAGTGTAACACATAGGATTTTTTTTGTTGAAATGCTTAAAATTTCTTCCTTGAATGGTTACTTAAATCGTACTTATTTTATACTTCTTTTCTCTCTCTCTGTCTCTCTCTGTCTCTCTCTCTCTCTCTCTCTCTCTTTTGTGTTGGTAGCTTATCGTCCTTTAGCCTTGGGTTATATCGGACGATGAATGAGATTGGTATTTGATCTCGGGGTCCATGGAGCTTAAAGTTACTCGACATTCAACTTCTCGGGATAAGGGAAAACCCGGGTAACTCACCCTAAGCGAGATTCGAACTTGCGACCTAGTGAATGTGAGGTAGACACGGCGGGCGCGCTTACTTTTACGTTATTGTTCTAACAGCAGGAATGGTTGTGCCAGTTCCTGACAAGTAGAAGCGAAATAAGGCAAACCAATCTTTTGTATAACTGGTAAACAGCAAGAGATACACAAAAAATGTAGATCTCATTAAAACACACAATTTATGTTACATACATTTATACTATATTATTAGTTTCTATTTTTAAATACACACTTGGCACTTGCATGTCTTAGCCTCTGGCCAGTACCGGTACAACATAGGTCCTCGATGCCTGATCGTATATTTTGAAACACCAATTGTTGCTTAGACCCTTTCAATGGAGTGTAAGTCCGTTCCCCCCCCCCCCCCCGTAAGATATTCTAGATAGGATTTTTGTTTTGAATGCCGTACATTGCTTTGTCCTTTTTTTATGTGTAGTCTGAAAGATCGTGTTGTTTGGAGCGTTATTCCTAAACATTTGAATGAGTAATCATGTAGTCATTTGCTAGGTGACCATCCGCAGGGTTTTTGTTTAGTTTATCTTGAGGTCATTCTCGTCTGCCCAGATCTACCAGTTGTAGGTGCTTCTTACTTGATGGTCCTATGACCACGTAGGCTTTAACGTGGTTTGATTGTTTGATAGGATGATATGAGTGTATTATTGACGGACAGCCCAAACCGGACTGCGGAGAGAGAGCCACCGTGGTGGGTCTCTAACATACTCTAAACAGTTCTTCATCTCGACGCGGGAGGCGCTAGGCCCCACTATAACCCACCAAGAGCTGTATTTCCAAAGCGCTTTCACCACCACGAAAGAGCGCCAAAAGTTACAACCCTGAAAGAGAGAAATGAAGAAACATCGCCAGGAAAACGCCGGTCAGGTGACAGTGTTTTGCGAGAGTCTGTACCAGAATGTGCCGAACGTCCAAAGATCAAGTTTCGATAATGTGAGCGTGTTTGTGCTCAAATTCCGTGAAGATGCGAGCGATCCTTATTGGGCATGCTAAACATTCCATTGTGTCCCATCGCCTTCAACGTTTTCACTTTCTCTACACGTATACTATACATAATGTATATATAAGTCGCCCTCCGTGGTGTAATGGTTACCATGCTAACTTCATATACCCAAGGTCGCGGGTTCAAACCCGGCGGAGGACGATGGATTTTTTCGGGCGTAAAAATCCTTAGCATGGCTTCCTTCGGAAGGGAAGTAAAGCTGTGGGTCCCGTGTCGTAGATTTACGGCACGTAAAAGAACCTCAAGCCTGATAAGAGAGGCCTCTGAGTAAAATTAAGCGATCTTTCACGCCCAATATAGAATGGGACGCTGAGAACCAAAGCAGGTAGGAAGCGTCCATAAATAACAGGCCATTTCATAATGTATATAGAGAGGGTATTGTATTGCACCCAAAAATGCCATACCGAGATTTCAATATATATTCTGGGATCCACTGAATAAAAAAAAATGTCCATGTGTGTGTGTTGTGGACAGCATAGCTCAAAAAGAAAAGGCCCGTTAAATATCAAACTTGGTATTTAAGTTCAGTATTTTCCAAGGATGGGACACGAAGATTCTCCATAAAATCCCCCAACCCCAACCAACTTTTACATGGAAAATATTTTGAAAATAGCTCAACAATTTTGATTAAAATATCGTACATTAAAGCTATTTACATAACTAATAAAATGTATATATTGAATAGCCTCTTAAGATATCTTTATTCTGCATAACTTCTAAACCGTAACAGATAGACAAGTACTTTACAAAAAATCTGATTGGATCCATTCACATGACTTTCTCTACATCTCTGCAACAAATCATTGTTAAAAAGCTAATGCTTCTATTTATTTCATGCTAATCGAGAAAAAATTAGCAGAAATAGTCTTATTAATTGCTTTCTTGTAAGTAGAAGTGAAATAAGAGAGTACCATAGGTTAAAGTGATAGCCAAAAGATGGTTGCTATGTGACTGAAGTTCCTTTGTTTGTACAGACAGGAGTTGACAAATTTCTGTATGAGAAAAGTATAAGTTTTTCAAAGCGGAAACTAATAACAAGGAATGTCTTGAAAACGATCAACTCCACGAACAAAATGTATATAAAGTATATTGTGAGTTTTAATGTGCTCTATATTTTCTGTATGGTAAGTTTGTCCATCTCTTATGGTTTAGCAGTTGTGTAAAATTCATCCAGAATAAAGAGGTCTTCAAAAGATATTCCCAGAAAATTCAAGATATACATTTTATTTGGGGTGCAAATAGATTTAATATACGTGATTTTAATCAAAATCGTTACAGCCATTTTTAAGAAAATTAAAATTTTCGAAACTTTTTCCATGTAAAGGATAGTTTGTAGTGGGGGGGATTTTCTTGAAAATCTTCGTGTCGCATCCTTGGAAGATACTATATCTAAATACCAGGTTTGGTATATAACGGTCTTTTCGCTTTTGAGCTATGTTGTCCACACACACACGGACCTTTCTCTAAAAATGCTTTTTTTGGATTCAGGGGATCCTAAAACATGTATTTCCGGCGAAATCTCGGTATCGAACTTTTGGGTGAAATACAATACTTCCTCTATACACTATGTACATAGTACCTGTAGAGAAAGTAAAAACAGTAGAGCTCATTAAAACACACAGTTTATGTTATATACTTTTTTTTTTTTTTTTTTTTTTTTTTTTTTTTTTTTTTTGTGTGTGTGTAGTTGACCGTTTTTTTAACTATTGCTTATTGGTGTCAGTTTTAAAATACTTATTCTTTTCTCATATAGGAATTTGTCAATTCCTGTCCATACAAACAAAGGAACTTCAGTCACATAGCAACCAGCTTTTGACTATCACTTTAACCTATGCTACTCCCTTATTTCGCTTCTACTTACAAGGAAGCAAAAAATAAGATCCTTTCTGTAAATTTTTTCCTCGATTAGCATTAAGTAAATAGAAGAATAAACTTTTTAACAATAATTTGTTGCAGAGATATAATGAAAGTCAAGTGAATGGAGGAATACATAAGATTTTTTAGCTCCACAGGAAAGAGCAATCAGAAAATTGTGAAAATGGGTAGTTTATGTGAATATAGATTTCAAATGTTTACGTTTTCCATTGTTCCAAGTGGGTGAACGTGGTGACAAATGCTGGCGCAGCAATATTGCGTCACAAGCGAGTCCACTGACTGGAACATGACACAGTTGTATAACACGCCAGTCTTTATTTCTATGTTTACACCTTACAGCGGATATGTAGGAAATGCTTAATGCAATGAAAAGGTATTCCACATAAAGGGGTGTTTTCCGTCCAAAAACTAGATACCGAAATTGCACCAAAAATGCGTGTATTGAGGCGTCATTCTTACAAAAATCTGATTTGTTCCATTCACATAGCTCTCTCTAGCTGCTCGACAAATAATTGTCTTACAAAAGATTATTCTTTTATCTACTTCATGCTAATATAGATACCTAAGCATTAGCAGAAATTGTCGTATTACTTGCTTCCTTGTAAGTGGAAGGGAAATAGAATACACTAGCCTAAAGCGATAGTCAAATCATTTAAAAGCTAGTTGCTAAGTAAAACAATGTTCGCTTTGCATGTTCCCGTTTGAGAAAAGTTAATCAGTTTAAAAGTGAAGCCAACAACAATGAATATCTCTAAAACGCCCAAATCTACAAGAAAAATATGATGTGTTACATTCGCAATGTGTTAACCGCAAATTATGGTTAAAAAGCTTATTCTTCTATCTACTTCATGATAATCATTCAACAGATAAACATTAGCAGAAATTGGTTCCTTGTAAGTAGAAGGGAAATAAGGGAATGCATAAGGCTAAAGCGATAGTCTCGTTCTCAAAACCCGGTCGCTTCCACTTACAAGGAAGCAAGTAATAAGACTATTTCTGATCATTTTTTCTCGATTAGCATTAGCTTTTTAATAATAATTTGTTGTAGAGATGTAGAGAAAGTCATGTGAATGTAAGACATAAGATTTGTTGTAGTAATTTTTGTATATCTATTAAGGTTTGCCAGTTATATAAAATCATCCAGATTATAGGTCTTCAGATGCTATTCCCAGAAAATTCAAGATATGCATTTCGTTTGTCTTAAAATATCTTATTTCTACAAAATATATTTTAATCAAAACCGTTAGAGCCATTTTTGAGGAAACCGAAATTTTTGAAAAATGTTTCATGTAAAGGGTAGTTTGGGGTCCGGAGATTTTCTTTAAAATCGTCGTGTTGCACCCTTGGAATATACTGAACTAAAATACCAAGTTTGGTATTTAACTGACTTTTCGTATTTGAGCAATGCACACACACACATACACACACACGCGCGCGCGCGGACCGTTTCTAAAAAGGATTTCTTTTTGAATCAGGGGTACCCAAAACATGTATTTCCGGTGAAATTTCGGCATTGATTTTTTGGGTGCAATACAATGCCTTTTCTATACACTGTGTACAGTAATTGCATTCCGTGTAAGTAGAAGGGATATAAGGCATTATAGTAGTCTAAGGCGATAGTAATATGTTTATTCCATTACATTTCAATCTAGGATCCTGTTATGCGATTAGACCAAGTCACAAATTACTCTTGATAATTATTAATACAAAGATTAACTCTGATATTGAATTTGTACAGTAAGCACTTATGTATATTTACAACACTGCATTAATTATAATCCTTTGTAAGCAGCTTGTTTGTAGAGGAGTTAGAGAAAGTCGTGTGAGTGTAACTCATCAGATTTTTTTCGGGGTCCTAAAACGTGTATTTCCTGTGAAATATCGGTATTGAACTTTTGGGTTATATATAAGGTTAGTTTGGAATGAAGGCAGTTCATAAAAATCTTCATGTTGGATCCTTGAAGTATGCTGCAACTTATTGATTTACCAGGCTCATCCAGAAAGTGGCAGACGATTTGACATAACTAAACAATAACGAAAGTTATCAACACAAAGTTACACTACCTTACTGTATTTCTCCTCTTTGCTATCAAGGTATTTATTGTCACGTGGTACAGATGTTATACCCTTCCACCGCTAAACATCTGAGCCAAGATGTCACTGTCACTTTGAGGTCTTCATCGGTTGGGAAATCTTTTCCATCCAAAAAGTCATGTACGTTGAGCAAAGTGAAACACCGGTTTTTCTGAATTCTTTTATCAACATTTGCTTTCAACTCCTCCAAAACGATTGATGAACTTCCACTCCGGTTTTTATCGTACACCTTGATTACTCGTAAATTATGTGCCATTTCCTCACTGAAGATTCATTCATTGCATTATCATCATACATTGATGACCGAACATTTTGTGCATTCAAAAAAAACGAATAAGTTCTTTGGCGGTAGAAAAGTATAACATCAGCATTGAAAAACTGGTACCACGTGACAATAAATGTCTTGACAGAATTGAGATTACATTGAAAATAGAGTAAGGTATAAATAAAGTTTTGTGTTATTAGTTATGGCAAATGGTTGGTCACTTTGTGGATGTCCCTCGCATATCTCGATTTGCTTATTAGTTTTCTCGCCAGGATCCATGAAGATGGGACTTGGAGCCGCAAAGGCTTGGCCCCGAGGACGTTATATCGATGTAGATTACCGGAAACCGAAGCCATAACAAACATAAAATAGCACCTGTGTGGACAGCATAGCCCATACCGTTAAGTACCAAAGTTGGTATGTTTCAAGTATGCGACTCGAAGGTTTTCAGGAAAATCCCCCACCCCAAAGTACACTTTCCATGGAAAATTTTTGAAAATTTTAATTTGCTCAAAAAAATGACTAACGATTTTGATTAAAATGTATATTAAAGATATTTGCATGAAAAATAAAATGTATTCTTGAATTTTCTGGGACTAGCCTCTGAAGATATCTTTATTCCGGATGAATTTTGCGGAATTTACATAACTGGTAAACCGTAAGAGATAGACAAAAAGTTACTTAACAACAATGTAGTCTGTTAAAACACAGAATCTATGTCATATACATTTTATTCGTGGAATTGACCGTTTTCGAGATATTCTTTGTTATTGGCTGCAGTTTTAAAATACTTAAACTTTTCACATACGGGAACTTGTCAACTCCTGGCCACGCAATGAAACACATTTCTTTCACATGACAACCGGCTTTTAAAAGATTCGACTATCGGTTTATCCTAATTTTTCCATTATTTCCCTTCTACTTACAAGTAAGCGAGCAATAAGACCATTTCTGCTAATCGATTAGCCAGAATAAGCTTTTTAATAATAGTTCGTAACATAGATGCTGAGAAAGTCATGTGAGTGTAACACATGAGATACACGAAGTTATCTAAGGGGCATATATTTTATATCGCAAAGTGATACTTTGTCGGCGGTCGTAGTGAACTCAAATGATTATTTGCCTATAAAATTCGATTGGCCGAACATTTTGTGAATTCAAAAGAACGAGTGTAAGAAAAGTATAACGTGGGATTGAAAAACTGGTACCACGTGACAATAAATATCTTGACAGAATGGATATTACATTGAGAAATAGAGTTTTGATAACAAGGGCAGCACAATGTTGTTATTTTGCAGTTTGGTCAGACACCGATCCCCGTTTTCTCGCACACCTCCACACGCTACATCATCTCAATTATCTCTTGCAGTTGCTTTCCATTCCTACACATATCAGAATATCAATATAGTAGGTACAGAAACTATTGTATTCCATACGAAATTTCACCGCAGATATGTTCTGAGGTCCCTGAATCCAAAAACAGATTTTTAGGAAAAAGATCCTTGTGTGTGTGTGTGTGTGTGTGTGTGTGTGTGTGTGTGTGTGTGCGCGCCTGTCTGTGGACAGCACAGCTCAAAAAGAAAAAACTGTTAAATGCCAAATTTGTGTTTAAGTTTAGTATCTTACAAAGGATGTGACACGAAGATTTTCAAGAAAATCCCTCCAGCCCCAACTACACTTTAGGTGGAAAATTGTTGAAAATTTTGTTTTTCTCAAAATGGCTCTAACAATTTTGGTTAAAACATCTTATGTTTAACATATTTTTTGACAAACAAAATATATATCTTGAATTTTCTGCGAATGGACTTGAAGACCTCCTCCTTCTGGATGACCTTTGGATAACTGGTAAACTGTAAGAGATATACAAAAACTTACTACACAAAAAATATATTACTCATTCAAATAGACAATTTAGTCTTATACATTTTTTCCTCTTTCTCTGTAGAGTTAATCGTTTGCAAGATATTTCTTGTTACTGGTGTCAGTTTTAAACTTTTCTCAAGCGGAAAGTCGTCTTTCGTTTCATGTCTGTTTTGTTTTACTCCTGGTCGTGCAAAGCGAACCGAATTTCAGTAGTTTCATAAAGCGACCGACTTTTAATAAGGTCAATAGTCAAATAAGTTCAAAAAATCTTATATGTTCCATTCACCTGACTTTCTCTACATCTCTGAAACAAATTATTGTTAAAAACGCTTATTCTTATATCTACTTCATGTTAATCGAGATAAGCATTAGCAGAAATTGAGTTATTACTGGCTTCCTTGTAAGTAGAAGGGAAATAAAGGCTAAAGCGGTAGTCAAATGTCTTAAAAGGTGGTTGCTATGTGAAACAATTGAAATTCAGTTCTCTTTTGTATTCCCGGGTGTAAAACAAGAGATGAAACGAAAGTTGAGAAAAGTTTAAGTAGCTTAAAATTAAAACTAATGACAAACGGCTAATTCCATAAAAATGTTTCTTAACTATATCTTTTTTGTGTATCGCTTATGGTTTACCGGTTCCTGTATATAAAACGCAAGATTTCACACGCGTTAATATAAAATTCGAGTTACAAATTTTACTTGTCATTCAAGTAAATATCTTAAAAATATTGTACAAAATCAAAATCAATGAGCTATGTTCATGTAAAGGTCAGTTTGGGGTGACTGAGTCATGCTTGAGAGAATTTTGTGTATAAAGGACCATCGTTAGACATGCAAATTGAAAGTTTTATTTCTGATACTCGAAGAAGTGGTCACAGAATCCACGTTGTAACTCGTGTTTTCGTTTCTGTGTTACAGGTAAGCTGATTGTAGAGGAGTACTGCTGGTTCTGGTGAGTGTTTTAAGGGTTCTCTGTAAACTTCGATGTCAAAGATCACATTACCGTCTTGCACATAAGTGTATCTAAGATTTCTGATACTGCACCACAGTAACAGTGATGATTTTGCTGTTTCCATACTTATTTAATATTTCTATTGTTTTAAATTCACTACTGTAATTAAAATGGACCACTCCAGTTGCGTGCAATGTTCTCCCTAGAGACGGCAACGTGAGCCTTGCAATATATGCAACCATCATACCGTATGCGTGCAGCGTGTAATCTATAACAAGCCGAATTCGTTCCAAGAAACATGTTCGAAGTGATATTTGCTGATTGGAATGGAAGGCATTGCTTGATTTACTGCATTTTGATGGGTATTTATTTGTTATACAAAGCTGATGGATTAGTTCACTCTATTTCACTTTTTTTTTACTTTCTCTAGCCCATATATACACTGTATATAGTGGACAGAGAAATTATCGTACTCCATCCAAAAATTCTACAGTGACATTTCACCGGAAATATGTTTTGAGATTCCTCAGTCCGAAAAAAAATCTTTAGAAAAATGTCGTGTGTGTCTGCCTGTCTGTCGACATCATAGCTCAAAAACGAAATAGCGATTAAATTCCAAATTTTGTATTTAAGTTTAATATCTTTCAAGGATGCGAAGATTTAAAAAAAATACCCATCCCGAACCACTTTTGATTTTCTCAAAAATGGTTCTAACAATTTTGATTAAAATATGACATATTAAAGATCATAAATGAAATGTATATGGAAATAACCTTTGGAGAGCTCTTTATTCTGGGTGAGCTTTGCAGAATTTTGTATAGCGCTTAAACTATTGAAATGTATGTAAGATATAGAGATAGTCAAAACCTTGCTAAATGTACATTTCGTTAAAACACATAATTTATGTCATATATTTTTTTCTTGTGGAGTTGGCCGTTTTCGAGATATTCATTGTTATTTACTTCAATCTTAAACTATCTTTTTTCTCACACGGATAGAAATTCAATTGTTTCACATAGATACCACATTTTAAGAGATTTTACTACTACGTTAACCTAATGTATTTCCTTTCTACTTACAAAGAAGCAAGTAATAAGACAATTTCTGCTAATGTTTAACTCGATTAGCATGAAGTAAATAGGAGAATAATTTGTTACAGAGATGTAGAGAAAGTCATGTGAATGAAACATATCCGATTTTTAAAAATACCAATGTTATTAAAGGAGATGGCCACATACATGTTTAGGAAACTCGCCGTAGTTGACGTTGAGAAATGCTGGCCAGATATTTTAATTGTTGCAGGGTGTGGGTTTGTCTTGCAACTTTATACCCTAAGTTGCTGCACTGAAAACCGTATAAAATGAGTGGCATGGGCTCTTAAGGCAGGCAATGCTGTAATTCGGCGCACGTTTTGTGGGTGGACCACGGACACAACATAATGTTATTGGAGCTCTTGTATTGTGCGCTATTAGCGAGAAACAGTTATACACCCAATTAACACACAGGGAGAGTGATTTTGCCTTTTTTACTTTCTCTACACGTACTATGTACATAGTGTATAGAAAAGGTATTGCACTCCACCCAAAAATTCAATACCGAGATTTCACCGGAAATATATGTTTTGGGGTCCCCTGTATCCAAAAAAAGTATTTTCAGAAAAAGGTTCGTGTGTGTGTGTGTGTGTGTGTGAACATGATAACTCAAAAACGAAAACTCGGTAAAATACCAAAAGTTGGTATTTAACTTTAGTGTTTTTCAGGGATGCTACACGAAGATTTTGAGAAAAATCTCCCACCATAAACTACCCTTTCCATTGGAACTTTTTTTGATAATTTTGTTTTTTTCAAATATGGCTCTAACAATTTTGATTAAAATATCGTATATTAAAGATATTTACCTGACAAATAAAATGTATATTTTGAATTTTCTGGGAATAGTCTCTGAAGATCACTTTATTCTGGGTGAATTTTACGGAATTTTTCATAACAACCGTAAGAAATGGACAAAAACTAACCACACAAAAAATGTAGAGCACATTAAAACACACAATTTATGTTGTATACATTTTTTTGATGGAGTTGATCGTTTTTGAGATATTCCTTGTTTTTCGTTTCAGCTTTGAAAAACTTAACTTTTCTCACACAGGACCTTTTAAACTCCTGTCCATGCAAACAAAGGAACTTCAGTCACATAGCAACCAGCTTTTGACTGTCACTTTAACCTATGCTACTCCCTTATTTCGCTTCTACTTACAAGGAAGCAAGTGATAAGAATATTTCTGATGTTTTCTCGACCAGCATGAAGTAAATAGAAGCATAAGCTTTTTAACAATAATTTGTTGCAGAGATGTAGAGAAAGTCATGTGAATGGAACACATCAGATTTTTTCAAAAAGACTCTGCAACAGCTCATACAGTCTTTTAATGCAATTCAAGTACCTTTACTTAAAACTACTGTTTTTGTAGGTTTGTTTGTTCTTTTTAACCCAGCTGTTCATGTCGGACAATAAATATAATCAGTGAAATGATACCCAACTGATCTTGAGGTCCAGGATATAAGTGAGTCTAAACGAGATTCGAACTCGCGACCTGTTGAATGTAAGGCAGACACGCTACAGCAGAAGACATGTTCATGTATCCTCAGTAGATAATAGGCCTGGTATGAACTGACTAGTCTTCCTTACAAACCTTTTATTTATTGCAAGAACCTCAGAAAATGTAGATCCATGGAATTGAATATTTCCTGTACTTGAAAGAGTAATAAAAAAGACGAGAACCTATGTGAGAGAAAGCATGGCTTTCTAGTTTAATATTCCACTCGGTATACACATTAGCAGAAGTTGATTTCTTGTGGCTAAAGCAAACATTTTGTTTGATGTACATTTTTACTTTCTCTCCAAGTACTAATTGCATTGCACCCAAAAATTGCATACCGAAATTTTACGTTTTGGGACCCCCTGAAAAAAAAAATAGAAAAATGTCCGTGTGTGCCTGTGTTTGTGGGCAGCATAGCTCAAAAACGAAAAGTCCGTTAAATACCAAACTTGGTATTTTCCAAGGTTGCAACACGAAGATTTTCAAGAAAATGCCCCAACCCAAGCTACCCTTTACATGGAAAAATTTTAGAAAATTTTGATTTAATCAAAAATGGCTAACGATTTTGATTAAAATATCGTATGTTAATGATATTTAAATGACAAATAAGCTGTATATCTGGAATTTTCTGGGAATATACTCTGAATATAACTTTGTTGTGGATGAATTTTTCGGAATTTTGTATAACAAGAAAACCGTAAAAGATAGCCAAAAGACGTAAGGGTTGGTAAGAACACACAATTTCTGCTATATTTGTTTTTTCATGGAGTTGACCGTTTTGAGATATTCCTTGTTATTGGTTTCAGCCTTACTTTTCTCATACAGGACTATGTCAGCTCCTGTCCATACATAGGAACTTCAATCACATATCGATCAGCTTTTAAAAGATTTGAATACCGCTTTAGTCTGTGGTACTCACTTATTTCCCTTCTGCTTTAAAGGATACAAATAATAACACAATTTCTGTTAATGTTTTTCTCGATTAGCATAAAGTAAATAGAAGAATAAGCTTTTTAACAATAATTTGTGGCAGAGATGTAGAGAAAGTCATGTGAATGGAACATATCAGATTTTTATATACTAAATTGCAGTCTATGTCGTACATTTACTAGTTATGTAAGCCATAGAATTTTAGAGGCTAGTGCAAGAAAATTACAATTGTCATGAAAAAGTCTTAATCAACTTTTAATAAAAATCGTTAGAATAATTTTTGAAAAATAAAAGTTTTCGAAAAAAGTTACATATAAAGGGTAGTTTGGAGTGGGGGCACTTTCTTGGAAATCTTCATATCGCATCCTTATAAGGTGCTCTAATTAAATATCAAGTTTAGTATTTTGTGCTTATTACACATGGACCTTTTTCAAATGTTTATTCAGGGAACCTCAAAATATACATTTCCGTGAAATCTCGGTATCTAATCACTTTCTCGACCACGAAAGTACACAGTAAACAGTAGTTAGAGAAGGCATTGTATTCCACTCAAAATTCGATACCGAGATTTCTCCGCAAATACATGACTTGATAACTTCTGAAGCCAAAAGTATTTTTAGAAAAAGCTCGTGTGTGTATGTATATGTATCTGTGTATTTTTGTATGTGTATGGGTGTGTGTATGTGTACATGTATGTGTGAATGTATGTATGCGTGTATTTGTGTGTGTATGTATATGTATTTGTGTATGTAATATGTGTATTTATGTGTGTGTATTAGTGGGTATGTATGTGTATGTGTGTGTGCATATTTGTGTGTATGTATTAGTATGTGCGTATTAGTCTATAAGTGTGTATGTATGTGTGTGTATGTGCATGTCTGTATGTGTATGTATGTATATATGTGTGTATGTATGTGTATAGGTATGTAGTATGTGCACATGTATGTATGTGTATGTTTGTATGTATGTGTGTATATATGTGTATGATGGTATGTATGTGTATGATGGTATGTATGTATATGTAGTATGTGTGTATGGTATGTGTGTATGTGTGTATGTATGTCTGCATATGTGTATGTATGTGTATGTGCGTATGTATGTGTGTATGTGTGTGTGTTTATGTGTATGTGTGTGTATGCATGTATGTGCGTATGTATGTGCGTATGTATGTGTATATGTGTGTGTGTGTTTATGTGTATGTGTGTGTATGCATGTATGTGTGTATGTGTATGTATGTGTGTGTATGTATGTATGAGTGTATGTATGTGTGTATGTATGTGTGAATGTATATGTATGTGTGTATGTGTATGTATGTGTGTATGTGTATGTGCGTATGTATGTCTGCATATGTGTATGTATGTGAGTATGTGTATGTATGTGTGTATGTATGTGTATGTATGTATTTGTGTATGTGTATGTGCGTATGTATGTGTATGTGCGTATGTATGTCTGCATATGTGTATGTATGTGAGTATGTGTATGTATGTGTATGTATGTGTATGTATGTATTTGTGTATGTGTATGTGCGTATGTATGTGTATGTGCGTATGTATGTGTGTATGTGCGTATGTATGTGTATGCATGTGTATGTATGTATGTATGTGTTAACAGCATAGCTCAAAACGAAAGTCGGCTAAGTACCAAACTTGACATTTAAGTTTAGCATCTTTCAAGGATGCGACAAAGATTTTCAAGAAGAACGTCCAAACGGAAACTACGCCTTACTTGGGGAAAAAGGTGAACATTTTGATTTTCTAAAAAATGATTCTAACAAATTCAATTAAGATACCGCATGTTAACTATAATTACATGACAAATAAAATAAACTCCTATATTCTTGAATTTTTTGAGAATAGCCTCTAAAGACCTCTTCATTCTGGGAGAATTTTGTATAACTGGTAAACCGTAAGAGATAGACAAAAACTTACCACACACAAAATGTAGATCTCGATAAAACACACAATTTATAAATGTAGGTCCTATAGTTTTTACTTTCTCTACACGTACTGTGTACATAGAGTATAGAGAAGATATTGTATTCCACCAAAAATGCTTTGTCGAGATTTCACAGAAATACATGTATTGAGGACCCCTGCGTTCAAAAAAGCATTTGTAGATAAAGGTCCGCGTATGTGCGTGTCTGACTGTGAACAGCATACCTTAAAAACGAAAGCTCTGTTAAATACCAAACTTGGTATTTAAATTTGAATCTCCCAAGGATGTGACATGAAAATCCCCGCATCCCAAACTAACCTTTACTTGGCACATTTTTCGAAAATGTTGGTTTCCTCAAAAATGGCTCTAACGATTTTGTTAAACACCTTATGTTTAAGATATTTACGTGACAAAGAATAGCATCTGAAGGCCTGCTCATTCTGGATGACGTTTGTATAACTGGCAAACCGTAAGCGATAGACAAAAGTTAGGTCTAATGAAAACACGCAAATTATGTCATATACCTGCTTTTAAACCATTTTCCAGATATTCCGGACTATTGGTTTCAATTTTAAGCCACTTAAACTTTTCTCAAATAGGTAAACATCTTTTTTCTCGTTTCTCGTTTGTTTAGTGCTGGCAAGCAAAGAGATTGGAATTTCAATTGTTTGACATAGCGGTTTGACCGGTTTTTAAAACACGAGACTATCACTAATTCCATTTATGTTTATCTTGATTAGTGTTTGTTTAGCGAACAGCTAGAAGACATCATGTGAATGCAACATAAGGAACTAGTAATGAGACAATCTCTGCTAATGTTTACCTCGATTATCATCAAGTAAATAGAAGAAATTTGTTACAGAGATGTAGAGAAAGTCATGTGAATGGAACGCATACCTTTTCTGCGTACTACGTGGACGGTGATGCAGCCGAGAGAGTGTTATTCGCTTGTGTGTCAACGAAGCAAGGCTATGTAAACGTTGGAGTAGGCCAAGGATACTAACGGCTCTTGCACGTGATGGTTACCATATACCCAAGGTCGCGGCGTAAAACAACCTCAAGACTGATAGAGAGGCCTCTGCCCAATTTAGAATGGGACGCTGAGAACCACAGTAGTTAAAGAGCGTCCATAAATAGAACGCCATTTCATTTCATTTCGACGTCGAACCTGCTTTACACATTTCGTTATGGATATAAAGGGAATAGCGATAGTGAAATGTTTCTCAACTGTATGTCCACATGTATGTGTATTTTAAAGCTCTATAATTTGTTGTAGTAAGTTCTATCTAGCTCTTACGGTTTACTAGTTATGCAAAATTAAAAACAATCCTGAATAAACAGGTCTTCAGAGGTTACTCCCACAAAATTCAAGATATACATTTTATTTGTTATGTAAATATCTTTAATATAAATCGTTAGAACCATTGTGAAAAAAATCTTGGTGCCCGCCTGGGTAGTGAGGTAATGGCGATTCTGCTTCACATTGAAAAGGTCGTGAGTTCGACTCTCGCTAAGGTTTTTTCTGTGTTTTTCCCTTATCCTGAGAAGACAAATGTCGAGTAACTTTAAGCTCCATCAATATCATTCATCGTCCGATATGACTAACCAGGTTAAAGGACGTTAAGCTTTTAAAAAAAAAAAAAACGAAAAAGAAACAAAAATATTCGTGTCACATCCTTGGAAGATAATGAATTTAACTACCAAAGTTGGTATTCAACCGAATTTTCGTTTTTGAGCTATGCTGCCCACAGACACAGACACACAGCGATGTTTCTAAACATGCTATTTTTTTTGGATTCAGGGGACTTCAAAACATATATTGCTGGTGAAATTCCGATATCGACTTTTTGGGTGGAATACAATACTTTCTGTATCCACTGTGTACATTGTGCATGCGTGCTGGAGAAAGTAAAAAGGCTTTTCTTCATTGCCAGTGCCTTTAAGGCGATACTAAAGGAAAGTTACATAGGATTAAGATGAGCTTGTATTCTTGTCACATATAGAAACTGTCTTCTATCCACGCAACCTTACTCACCATACTGCGCTGGTAACGTTCACATGGACGAATAATTAAAAAGATTTATTCTTCTATTTACTTCATGCTAATGGAGATATTACTTGCTTCCTTATCAGTAGAAGGGAAATAAGGGAGCACACTAGTAAAATGTTTTAAGAGCTGCTTTCTATGTGATTGAACTTTCTTTTGTTTGTATGGCAAAAAGTTGAGAAATTCCCGTATGAGAAAAGTATAAGTATTTTAAAGGTGACAATAATAACAAGACGCTCCACTCCACAAAAAAAGTACATAACATAAATTTTGTGTTTTAACGAGTTGTACATTGTTTATTAAGTAATTGCTGTCTATATCTTACAGTTTACCAGTAATGCAACATTTGGAAACTTTCATCCAGAAATAAATATGTCTTCAGAGGTTATTCCCACAAAATTCAAGATATACATTTTATTTTTCATGTAAATATCTTAAGTATAAGAGACTTTAATCAAAATGGTTAGCGCCATTTTTGAAAAAATAAAAATTTGGGGTGGGGGATTTTCTTGAAAATCTTCGTGTCGCATCCTTGAAGATACTGAAGTTAAATGCCAAAAATATATTTAGTATTTAACGGACTTTTCGCTTTTGAGCTATGCTGTCCACAGACACACACACACGGATATTTTTCTAAAAATGCTTTTTTACTTTCTCTACACTACTAAGTACATCGTGTAAAGAGAAGATATTGTAATGCACCGAAAACTCGATACCGAAATTTCGACAAAAATATCTGTTTTGAGACCCCCCGAATCGAAAAAATAATGTTTAGAAAAATGTCCGTGTGTGTGTGTGTGTGTCTGTGGACAGCATAGCTCAAAAACGAAAAGAAAGTTAAATATCATACTTGGTATTTAGGTTTGGTATCCTCCAAGGATGCGACACGAAGATTTTCAAGAACCCCCCCCCCCACCCCAAACTCCATTACATGGAAAAAACTTCGAAAATTCTGATTTTCTCAAAAATGGCTCTAACGATTTTGATTAAACCCTCTTTTATGTAAGGTATTTGCATGCCAAATAAAATGTATATCTTGTATTTTCTGGGAATAGCCTCTGGATGATTTTTATTGAATTTTGCATAACTGGTAAACAGTAAGAGATAGGCAAAAACTCGCTACACAAAAATGTAGATCACGATAAAACACACAATTTATGTCATATACGGCTTTTTCGTAGGGTTGATAGTTTTTGAGATATTCCTTGTTATTGGTTTCAGCTTTAAAACATGTATACTTTTCTCATATGGGAATTTGTCAACTCCTGTCCATACAAACAAAGGAACTTCAGTCACATAGCAACTAGCTTTTGACTATCACTTTAACCGATGGTACTCCCTTATTTCGCTTCTACTTACAAGGAAGCAAGCAATAAGACTATTTCTGGTAACTCTTTCTGAATTAGCATGAAGTAAATAGAAGAATAAGGTTTTTAACCGTAATTTGTTGCAGAGATGTAGAGAAAGTCATGTGAATGGAACACATGAGATATTTTTTATCTACACGAGATAAATTCAAGTTATAACTTGTTTCCTTGTAACTGGAAAGGAATATACGAGTACTAGGCAAAATCGATAATCATTTCTTTTAAAAGCTATTGAAATTCGGTTCTTCTTGCATTGGCAGGATATGTGAAACGAAAGGTGTCTTCCCGTTTGAGAAGTTTAAATCAATTACAAGAAATATCCCATAAGCGGATAGCTCTACACAAAAAATATAGGTACATGGCATAAAGTGTGTTTTGACGAAATCTACACTTTCTTACGGTTTACCAGTTATGCAAAATTCATCCAGAATGAAGAGGTCTTCAGAGGCTATTCCTAGAAAATTGAACATATACATTTGATTTGTAATGCGCTATTTTAATTAGAGTCCAAAACAGAAAGGAAAGAAAGAAAGAAAGAAAAAAAAAAGCATTTCTAGTGTGTCTGTGGAGAGCATAACTCAAAACGAAAAGACCGTTTAATACCAAACTTTGTGTTTAAGTTAGGTATTTACCAAAGATGCGACACCAACATTTCGAGGAACCCCCCCTCCCCCCGCCCCAAACTACACTTTATATGGAACAATTTATAAAAATTGTGTTTTTCTCAAAAATAGCTCTAACGGTTTTGGTTAAAATATCATATATTAAAGTTATTCACAACACAAATAAAATTTATATTATGAATTTTCTAGGAATATCCTCTGAAGGTACCTTTATTCTGGTGTATTTTTCCATAACGGTTAAACCGTAAGAGATGGGGGGGACTTACTACACAATAAATGTAGATTTCATTAAAACGCGCAATTTATGTCATATGCATTTTGTTATAGAGTTGACCGTTTTCAAGATATTGCTTGATTTAAATTATAAAATACTTTTCTCAGACAGGAGGTGTCCTTTTTTCTTTTGATCTAGTGTTGTTTCTGTCAATTTTAATGATAATCGCATAACGATAGGTTTTAAAACATTTGACTATCACTACAGCATAGTGCATTCCTTTAGTTGCGTTCTACTTACAAGGAACTAAGTAATAAGAACATTGTGCTAATGTTTATCTCGATTAGCATTGTGCAGAAAGAAGAAGAATCTTTTGTAAGACTTGAAGCTTTCACGGTGAATGTTATTCATTATGGCTTCACGGGTGGAGGAAGAATCTTTTGTAAGACGTTTGTTTGTAGAAGAGTTACAGAAAGTCGTGTGAGTGTAACAAAGGAAGTTAATGAAGACATAGAGGATTTAGGTTAACGCCCGGGCGCTGCATCTTGAATGGGATGCAGTGCTGGAGGATGAGATGACACTCTAAGGAGACGACCTAAAGAAAGTAAAGGAATTGGTGTGTATCAACACTTTCACCGAAATGTGACGCTTCTCGCTCATTTAGCGTGACTGTCCACTCAAGCTTGTATTCACACACGCTTCTATATCATTGGGCTGAAAGAGGCCTCTCTAGTGCCGTAAATCTACGACACGGGACCAACGGCTTTACTTCTCCTCCGAAGGAAGCCACACTAAATATTTTCACACCCGAAAAAATCCATCATCCTCCGCCGGTTTCAAACCCGCGACCTTGGGCATATGAAGTTAGCATAGTAACCATGGATGGAGGCATCTACTCGGAGCAGTTTTACAAACATCTCATGTCCTACACTCACATGAGTTATACCACAAACAAGTCTTACAAAAAAGATTATTAATTTATCTACTCCATACTAATCGAGATAAACATAAGGCAGAAATGATCAGAAATACTTTACACGTACTATGTACATAGTGTAAATATCGAGATTTCATTTTTAGAAAAATGTCCGTGTGTGTGACTGTGGGCAGCATAGCTCAAAAATTAAAAGTCTGCTAAGTATCAAATTCATATTTAAGTTGGTATCTTCCGAGGATGCGACACGAAGACTTTCAAGAAAATCTCCCCACCCCTAACTACCCTTTACATGGAAAAAGTTTCGAAAGTTTTGATTTTCAGGAAAATGGCTCTAACGAATTTGATTAAAATCACTTATATGTAAGATACTTTTCTGAGAAAAGACTCTGAACAACTCTTTATTCTGGATGAATTTGTTTGAATTTTGCATAATTGCTAAACCATAAGAGATAGACAAAAACTTACCATACAAAAAATGCAGAGCCCCTTAAAACAGACAATTTATGTATATACATTGTTTTCGTGGAGTCTCTATTATTGGTTTCAGTTTTAAAATACTTAAAACTTTTCTCATGCGGGAACATGTAAACTCCTGGCCTCGCAAAGAAACGGATTTCAATCCCATCTACTTACAAGGAACTAAGTAGTAAGACCGTTTCTGCTAATGTTTTAGCATGAAATAGAAGAAAAGGTTATTAATAATAATTTTTTGCAGACATATAGACAAAGTCAGGTGAATGGAACACATCAGATTTTTTATAATAATTATACATTTCATGAGATTCATAATAAGAAATGGGCAGTTGGTTGTAGCTTGTGGCCATTTTGTTTTCTTATGACAGATGTGATGGTGGGTATAAGTTTGACCACAGCTAGATGCTATATGTACATTCCGTGAGACAGAAAGAGTGTTGCTCTCTCATCTTTGTGAGTACACTCTGCTAGTCCAGGATGGACAAATGGTTAACTCCACACACAGAAACATCCATGTAACCTTAACTGTGTGTTTTACTCTCTCTCTCTCTAGAGAAGGTATTGCATTCAACCCAAACATTCCATACCGAGATTAAACGGTAAATACAGGGTCCCTGTATCCAAAAAAGCCCTCTGTGTGTCGGTGAACACAATAACTCAAAAACGAAAAGTCGGTAAAATACCAAACTTGGTATTTAACTTTAGTACCTTCCAGGGAAGCGACACGAAGATTTTGAGAAAAATCCCCCACCGCAAACTACCCTATACATGGAACAAATTCCGAAAATTTTGATTTTGTCAAAAATGGTTCTAATGATTTTGATTAAAATACCGTACATTAAGGGTATTTATATGTCAAACAAAATGTGAATCTTGAATTATGTGGGAAGTGCTTCTATAGACCTCTTTATCTGAATGAATCTTGCTGAATGTTGCGTAATTGGTAAACCGTAAGAGTTGGACAGAAACGGGGCAACCATTTTAGCCTAGTGTAGCTACAATGAAGCAAGTAACTAAGACAATTTCTGCTACTGTGGATAGAATATGATGTTTAAGTCATCCAGCGTATTCCCAGAAAACGTGTGGCATTTCAATACAGCGAGAACACAAGCTACACTTTAGAATCTTCGTGTGGTATTCTTGGAGGACGTTCAATGTCTTCCATCACATGACTTTCTCTACATCTCCGTAACAAATTATTCTTCTATCTACTCGATGCTAATCTAATGTCTTATTACTTGGTTCCTTGTAAATAGAAGGGAAATAAGAAAATACACAGGCTAAAGCGATATTCTCGTCCTTTAAAAGTCGGTCGCTATCTGAAACAATTGAAATTCCAATCTCTTTGCTTTCCAGTTTACCAAGTTTTGTATTTAACGGACCTTTCCTTTTTGAGTTTTGTTGTCCACAAACACACACACACACTCACACACACACACACACACACACACACATGGACATTTGTCTAAAATGATTTTTTTAATTCAGGGGGTCTCAAAACACGCATTTCCGGTGAAATCTACGTATCGAATTTTGGGGTGCAATACAATACCTTTCTAAGCCCGCCTGGGTAGTGTGGTGGTAGCATGTCTGCTTAACATTCAAAAGGTCGTGTGTTCGAATCTCACTTCGGGTGAGATAAGGTTTTTTTTCGGGGTTTTCCCATATTCTGAGAAGACGAATGTTGAGTAACTTTAAGCTCCATGGACCACGACATCATTTCATCGTCCGATATGACCAACCAGGTTAAAGGACGTTAAGCCAAAAACACAACTTTCACGAAACCTGAAACGCATAGTTTTAGTACCGATTTTTTTGGAGGAATGCAATACCTATGTACAAGATAGAGAAAGTAAAAATTCAAACCGGAAGCAAAGGATGTATCAAATATTTGCACTGGTCTGAATAAGTTACCTTTTTTTTTTCATAGGTTTTGGGAACTCAAGGACTGAAGAGCATAGAACAAATGTACATTGAATGATATCGGCATATCCCTGTTTATGCATTATTGTTACTGGATTACTTCCTGACAAATGGTTAAAATGATTAATTGATACTTTTTTTTTTAAATATTCCCATTTAACATTAATACATTTGATGTAACCAGTCTTTAAAGCAATGATGGCATTCTTCTTGAGGCACTTCAGATTCTTATGGCAGGTACTGGAATATAGAGCCAGTGTTCCAGGATTGCGTCACGGTTTTCTTATAGCAGGCACGTGATATACAGGTCAGTGTTCCAGGATTGTGTCACAGTTTTAGCACGGCAAGGACGTGATATACAGGTCAGTGTTCCAGGATTGTGTCACGGTTTTCTTATGGCAGGTACTGAAATATAGAGCCAGTGTTCCAGGATTGTGTCACGGTTTTCTTATAGCAGGCACGTGATATACAGGTCAGTGTTCCAGGATTGTGTCACGGTTTTCTTATAGCAGGCACGTGATATACAGGCCAGTGTTCCAGGATTGCGTCACGGTTTTCTTATAGCAGGCACGTGATATACAGGTCAGTGTTCCAGGATTGTGTCACGGTTTTCTTATAGCAGGCACGTGATATACAGGTCAGTGTTCCAGGATTGTGTCACGGTTTTCTTATAGCAGGCACGTGATATACAGGCCAGTGTTCCAGGATTGCGTCACGGTTTTCTTATAGCAGGCACGTGATATACAGGTCAGTGTTCCAGGATTGTGTCACAGTTTTAGCACGGCAAGGACGTGATATACAGGTCAGTGTTCCAGGATTGTGTCACGGTTTTCTTATGGCAGGTACTGAAATATAGAGCCAGTGTTCCAGGATTGTGTCACGGTTTTCTTATAGCAGGCACGTGATATACAGGTCAGTGTTCCAGGATTGTGTCACAGTTTTAGCACGGCAAGGACGTGATATACAGGTCAGTGTTCCAGGATTGTGTCACGGTTTTCTTATAGCAGGCACGTGATATACAGGCCAGTGTTCCAGGATTGTGTCACGGTTTTCTTATGGCAGGCACGTGATATACAGGTCAGTGTTCCAGGATTGTGTCACAGTTTTAGCACGGCAAGGACGTGATATACAGGTCAGTGTTCCAGGATTGTGTCACGGTTTTCTTATGGCAGGTACTGAAATATAGAGCCAGTGTTCCAGGATTGTGTCACGGTTTTCTTATGGCAGGCACGTGATAAACAGGCCAGTGCTCCAGTGATTGTGTCACGATTTTCTTATGGCAGGCACGTGATATACAGGCCAGTGTTCCAGGATTGTGTCACGGTTTTCTTATAGCAGGCACGCGATATACAGGCCAGTCTTCCAGGATTGTGTCACGGTTTTCTTATGGCAGGCACGTGATATACAGGCCAGTCTTCCAGGATTGTGTCACGGTTTTCTTATGGCAGGCACGTGATATACATGCCAGTGCTCCAGTGATTGTGTCACGGTTTTCTTATAGCAGGCACGTGATATACATGCCAGTGTTCCAGTATTGTGTCACGGTTTTCTTATGGCAGGCACGTGATATACATGCCAGTACTCCAGTGATTGTGTCACGGTTTTCTTATGGCAGGCACGTGATATACATGCCAGTGTTCCAGTATTGTGTCACGGTTTTCTTATAGCAGGCACGTGATAAACAGGCCAGTGCTCCAGTGATTGTGTCACGATTTTCTTATGGCAGGCACGTGATATACAGGCCAGTGTTCCAGGATTGTGTCACGGTTTTCTTATAGCAGGCACGCGATATACAGGCCAGTCTTCCAGGATTGTGTCACGGTTTTCTTATGGCAGGCACGTGATATACAGGCCAGTCTTCCAGGATTGTGTCACGGTTTTCTTATGGCAGGCACGTGATATACAGGCCAGTCTTCCAGGATTGTGTCACGGTTTTCTTATGGCAGGCACGTGATATACATGCCAGTGCTCCAGTGATTGTGTCACGGTTTTCTTATAGCAGGCACGTGATATACATGCCAGTGTTCCAGTATTGTGTCACGGTTTTCTTATGGCAGGCACGTGATATACATGCCAGTGCTCCAGCGATTGTGTCACGGTTTTCTTATGGCAGGCACGTGATATACATGCCAGTGATCCAGTGATTGTGTCACGGTTTTCTTATAGCAGGCACGTGATATACATGCCAGTGCTCCAGTGATTGTGTCACGGTTTTCTTATGGCAGGCACGTGATATACAGGCCAGTGCTCCAGAATTGTGTCACAGTATTAGCATGATAGGGATTTGATATATCGACCAGTGTTCCCGTGATTATGTCACAGTTTTAGCATGTCAAGTACTGATATGTACAGGCCAGTGTTCCAGTGATTGTTTCATAGTTTTAGTATGTCAGGTACGTAATATACAGGCCAGTGTTCCAGTCACAGTTTTGGCATGATATACAGGCCAGTGTTCCAGTCACAGTTTTAGCATGATATACAGGCCAGTGTTACAGTCACAGTTTTAGCTTGATATTCAGGCCAGTGTTACAGTCACAGTTTTAGCTTGATATACAGGCCAGTGTTACAGTCACAGTTTTGGCATGATATAAGGCCAGTGTTCCAGTCACAGTTTAGCATGATATACAGGCCAGTGTTACAGTCACAGTTTTAGCTTGATATACAGGCCAGTGTTCCAGTCACAGTTTTGGCATGATATACAGGCCAGTGTTCCAGTCACAGTTTTGGCATGATATACAGGCCAGTGTTCCAGTCACAGTTTTAGCATGATATACAGGCCAGTGTTACAGTCACAGTTTTAGCTTGATATACAGGCCAGAGTTCCAGTCACAGTTTTGGCATGATATACAGGCCAGTGTTCCAGTCACAGTTTTAGCATGATATACAGGCCAGTGTTACAGTCACAGTTTTAGCTTAATATACAGGCCAGTGTTACAGTCACAGTATTAGCTTGATATACAGGCCAGTGTTCCAGTCGCAGTTTAGCTTGATATACAGACCAGTGTTCCAGACACAGTTTTTGGCATGATATACAGGCCAGTGTTACAGTCACAGTTTTAGCATGATATACAGGCCAGTGTTACAGTCACAGTTTTAGCTTGATATACAGACCAGTGTTCCAGACACAGTTTTGGCATGATATACAGGCCAGTGTTCCAGTCACAGTTTTAGCATGATATACAGGCCAGTGTTACAGTCACAGTTTTAGCTTGATATACAGGCCAGTGTTCCAGTCGCAGTTTAGCTTGATATACAGGCCAGTGTTCCAGTCACAGTTTGGGCATGATATACAGGCCAGTGTTCCAGTCGCAGTTTAGCTTGATATACAGGCCAGTGTTCCAGTCACAATTTTGACTTGATATACAGGCCAGTGTTCCAGTCACAGTTTTAGCATGATATACAGGCCTGTGTTACAGTCACAGTTTTAGCATGATATACAGGCTAGTGTTACAGTCACAGTTTTGGCATGATATACAGGCCAGTGTTCCAGTCGCAGTTTAGCTTGATATACAGGCCAGTGTTCCAGTCACAATTTTGGCTTGATATACAGGCCAGTGTTCCAGTCACAGTTTTAGCATGATATACAGGCCTGAGTTACAGTCACAGTTTTAGCATGATATACAGGCTAGTGTTACAGTCACAGTTTTAGCTTGATATACAGGCCTGTGTTACAGTCACAGTTTTAGCATGATATACAGGCTAGTGTTACAGTCACAGTTTTGGCTTGATATACAGGCCAGTGTTACAGTCATAGTTTTAGCTTGATATACAGGCCAGTGTTACAGTCATAGTTTTGGCTTGATATACAGGCCAGTGTTACAGTCACAATTTTGGCTTGATATACAGGCCAGTGTTACAGTCACAGTTTTAGCATGATATACAGGCCAGTGTTACAGTCACAGTTTTAGCTTGATATACAGGCCAGTGTTACAGTCACAGTTTTAGCATGATATACAGGCCAGTGTTACAGTCATAGTTTTAGCTTGATATACAGGCCAGTGTTACAGTCATAGTTTTAGCATGATATACAGGCCTGTGTTACAGTCATAGTTTTGGCTTGATGTACAGGCCTGTGTTACAGTCATAGTTTTAGCTTGATGTACAGGCCTGTGTTACAGTCATAGTTTTGGCTTGATATACAGGCCAGTGTTACAGTCACAGTTTTAGCATGATATACAGGCTAGTGTTACAGTCACAGTTTTAGCATGATATACAGGCCAGTGTTACAGTCACAGTTTTAGCATGATATACAGGCTAGTGTTACAGTCACAGTTTTGGCTTGATATACAGGCTAGTGTTCCAATCACAGTTTTGGCCTGGCAGGTACTCCCTGTCGCTGCGACATTGGCCCCCGCAGACAGACAGACAGACACACTCTGGATGTAGTTAGCAAATCAATTTGTCCCTGAGGCCCTCACATCCGCTCGTCCCCTCTTTTTGTGTGCATGTAAACATTGCGTTCTACTGAAAGTGAAGCAAGTTGAATGACCTGCAGGTAAAGTGGTCGGACCTGAAGTGCTTACGTCACGTGCTCAGCGACCTTGTTGCGTAAAAATGATCACGATATTGCCACGGCTTCTGTTCTACAGTTCAACTTTCTTCTCACGAACAATAGTCTAGTCTTCGCTGTCTAATTAACGCAGAGAAAATGCACATCTATTTCATATGAGTGTTGCCAAATTGTCTTTAAAGTTTGCCGGCGTCCACCGATAGACCTCTACTGTTACCTACATAGATACATTTGTGTTGGGAAGCGACACTCACAAAATATTCACCACTGAAACACAGTGTTCTTCCCGCCGGATATGTGCTATAAAACATTTGCACAGAATTTTCAACTTTAAGGTTTAGGACTGGCTTGAAATTCATGTGACCCAATTTATTGTGAACTCGACATCTACGAGGGTCATCCAGACGAATCGGCATAACTACACAATAACCAAAGTTATCAACACAAAGTTACACTACCTTGCTCTGTTTCTCAACGTAATTGTCGTTGCTATCAAGGTGTTTATTGTCACGTGGTACCGCCAAAGAACTTATTCGTTCTTTTTTTTGGGGGGATGCACAAACTGTTTTGCCAATCGCGTATTATAGACAAACAATACAAGTGAATGGTGATAATGCAATGAACGAGTCTTTAGTGAGAAAATGACGCATAATTTACGACTAATCAAGGTGTATGATAAAGACCGGAGTGGAAGTTCATCAATCTTATGGAGCAGTTGAAAGCAAATGTTGATAAAAGAATTCAGAAAAACCGGTGTTTCACTTTGGTCAACGTACATGACTTTTTGGATGGAAAAGATTTCCCAACCGATAAAGACCTCAAAGTGGCAGACATCTTGGCTCAGATGTTTAGCGGTGGAAGAGTATAACATCTGTACCACGTGACAATAAATACCTTGATAGCAATGAGGAGAAATACAGTAAGGTAGTGTAACTTTGTAAATAAACTTTTGTGTTCATATCTTTCGTTATTTAGTTATTTGAAAACACTCGTTGCCCTCTTGTTTGATGATTTACTCCCAAAGGAGTAATTAGCGAGGCTAAGAGTAATTACTATTCTTGTACATGCTTGCTTATCTTCCATTATTAATGTTATGTTTGTCTAAATGGCAATCTGTAGTTGATACAGGAACAGTAAGTAAATAAAAACGTTCAAAGTCTTCCGCTACCCAATCTTCAACCCCTCAACTTGAAAATGTTAAAAGCCACATCTTTATCTATAGGTATAATCATAATCTTACTCCTATTATTCCATGCATACAATTTCACTTTCTCTAGCTCATATGCACAATGCACACAGTGGATACAGAAGGTATTGTATTGCACCCAAACATTCAATGCCCAGATTTCACCGAAAATATGTTTTGAAGTCCCCTGTGTCCGATAGAACCATATTAAGAAAAAGGTTTGTATGTGTGTGTGTCTGCCTGAAAATCGAAAAGTCGGTTAAATAGCAAACTTGGATTTAAGTTGAGTATCTTCCAAGGATGCGACACGAAGACTTTCAAGAAAACCCTCCCACCTGCAACTACTCTTTTTCGAAATGTTTTATTTTCTTAAAAATGGCTGTAAATATTTTAATTAAAACATCGTATATTAAAAATATTTACCTGACAAATAAAATGTATATTTTGAATTTTCTGGGAATAGTCTCTGAAAACGGTCTTATTCTGGATGAGTTTTGCAGAATTTGGCATAACTGTTAAACCGTAAATGATAGATAAAAACCTACTACACAAAAATTGTAGATCTCTCATTCAAACACATATAACTCAAAAACAAAAAATAGATTAAATACCAAACTTTTTATTTAAGTTCACTGTCTTTGAAAGGTTGTCAGGAAAAGCGCCCCCCACTCCAAACATGTACGATTTTTCGAAATTTTCGTTTTTTTTAAAGGGAGTCGAAATGTCCTATCTTGCAATGTTAAAGTTTCACCCATTATCTCAGCAAATATATATCATAATGAGCTAAAATTTTCAAAATGTATTCAGTAACGCTTTTACTGTTGAGAGAGAGCAAATATAATACTTCTTTTCATTAGAAGAAAAGCTACATTTATTTTAATAAAGATTTTAAAATTTTATTGCAAAATTATGATTTTTAAAATTTAAAAAAAGAACTAATCCATATACATAAAAGCTTTTTCGTTAAAATAAAGCCTGTTAAGGTGCAATGTGTGGTAAAAATGTTAGCCTTTAGTGTCAATTAGCGTTTGATAATGGGCCATTTGTATAAAGAATTTTACTTCTTCAGAGTTGCTTGCAAACACACAACTTGGCAGTACTTTGAAATGAAGGAAATGTGAGCTAAAGTATAGCTTTTTGATCAAAATAAAACAAGATTTCTTCTCTAACCTAATATTTACCAAGTGAGTGTACCAAAATATTCTATAAAACTTGTACGCAGGATTATTTTCAAACTATTTACAACTAGCATACCTCTGTGAAAATTATACCAAAAAGATTCCATATGCAATTAAAACATGGCTTTCTCTACATCTGCAACAAAATATTGTTAAAAAGCTTATACTTCATCCTAATCAAGAAAACATTAGTCTTATTGCTTGCTTCCTTGTAAGTAGAAGCGAAATGATAGTCAAAAGCTGGTCACTATGTGACTGAAGCTCCTTTCTATGGATAGCAGTTGATAAATACCTCTATGAGAAAAGTACAAGTTTTTTAAAGGTGAAATCAAAACCAGGAATAACTCAAAAACGATCAACTCCACGAGAAAAATGTGTATAATATAAATTGTGTGTTTTAACGTGCTCAATAATTTTTGTGTGATAAGTTTTTGTCTATCTCTTACGGTTTAGCACTTATGCAAAATTCAGTAAAATTCATTCAAAATAGTCTTCAGAGGCTATTCCCAGAAAATTCAAGATATACATTTTATTTGTCAGGTAAACATCTTTAATATACGATATTTTAGTCAAAATCGTTATTTATTTTTGAAAAAATCAAAATGTCCATGTAAAGGGTAGTTTAGGGTGGGGGGATTTTTCTCAAAATCTTCGTGTCGCATCCCTGGAAGATTAAACTTAAAATACCAACCGACATTTCGTTTTTGAGCTGTCCTGTTCATAGACACACAAAATATTTACATTCCACATAAACTGTATATATCGAATTTTCTGGGAATAGCCTCTAAAGACCTGTTGACTTTGTATAACTCGTAACTGTAAGAGAAAAACAAAATGTTAGATTTCGTTAAAAACAAGCAACTTATGTCAAATACATTTTTACTTTCTCTACGCGTACCATTACATAGTGTATAGAGAACGTATTGTATTGCACCGGAAATACGTGTTTTGAGACCCGCTGAATCCAAAAAAAAAGCATTTTTAGAAAAATGTCCCTGTGTGTGTATGTGTGGTATTTAGGTTTGATATCTTATAAGGATGCGACACGAAGATTTTCAAGATAATCCCCCACTCCCAACTACTCTTTACATGGAACTTTTTTCGAAAATTTTTACTGTCTCAAAAATGGCTCTAACGATTTTGATTAAAATGACTACATTAAAGATATTTACCTGATAAATAAAATGAATAAAAAAATTCTGGAAATAGCTTCTGAAGATCTCTTTATTCTGGATGAATTTTACGGAATTTTGCATAGCTGCTAAACCATAAGAGATGGACAAAAACTTACCACACAATTTATATTATATGCATTTTTTTCATGGAGTTGATCGTTTTTGAGATATTCCTTTTATTGGTTTCAGCTTTGAAAAACTTATACTTTTCTCGTACAGGAATTTGTCAACTCGTGTCCATACAAACAAAGGAACATCAGTCACATAGCAACCAGCTTTTGACTATCACTTTAACCTATGGTACTCCCTTATTTCGCGTCTGCTTACAAAGAAGCAAGTAATAAGACTATTTCTGCTTATTCTTTCTCGATTAGCAGGGAGTAAATAGAAGCATACGTTTTTTAATGATATTTTTTGTGGGGATGTAGAGAAAGTCATGTGAATGGAACACATGACATTTTTTTGTAGAAGTAAAGCGAGCTGTCGAGTCTTTTGTCAGTAAAGTTAAATTAGGTATGCTTTCTGAGAACCATTTGACATAGAAATGTGATATTTTCACTTGGTGTTTATTCATTGCTTTTGAATACACAATTAGTTTTGATGTTGAAATATTTATTGGAAAGATATCATGATATTTTTACCTATTATTTTTAAATTATTCAGATTTTGGTTTTTAAAAAAATAAGCTATATAATATAAACTAAACTAAAGCAAATCCACATGATCATAGTATTGCTTGCACTTTGCGGTAAAATGTTTATGCAGAAGCACTTAATAATTTCAGAGAAAACTTGTCACTTATATAGAAAAACTCTGTTCTGGTAAATTCATGTTTAAAGCAATGATTACTCTAAAATCTAAATGCAAATTAATCGTTTTAGAAACTAATTTATAGTATTATATATCTGAATTGTGGAAACTCCAAATTAAATTGAATTAACTATATACTCATAACTTACAAAAAATAAAAGTGCAATTAATCCTTCGTTTTGTACTTGACGACTCCGGTTAACCATTTCCGAGATTTATTTTCAGTTTTAATTGCCTAATACTTATAATAGTACTTTGTTTTATTTGTCACATTTTGCATCTTGTTGATTTAAGTAGAACGGCATTTCAAGGCCATGACAAAATATTCTACTATTGCTTTAGCCTATTTCCCTTATACTTACAAAGAAGAGGAAGTTTTATGGTAATGTTTATCTTAATTAGCATGGAGTAGACAAATGAATAATCTTGTGCCAGGAAAGTTAGAAAAATCAGATTTTTAGAACTAATTTACTGTAGAAGTTTAGTTTTTTATTTGAGTATTTTTAAAAAGGGGTCAATGAATGTAAAGAGTAATCAGTTTCTCCAGCCCGCAAGTACAATGTATAGAGCAAGTATTGTATTTCACCCAAAAATCCAATACCGCGATATACATGTTTTAGTATCCCCTGAATCCAAAAAAACTTTTTAGAAAAAGGTTCGCTTGTGTGGGTGTATGTGGAGAGCACAGCTCAAAAACGAGAACACCATTAAATACCAAACTTGTATTTAAGTAGTATATCTTCTAAGGATACGACACGAAGATTTTCAAGAAAATCCCCCCCACTCCAAACTACCATTTACATGGAACATTTTTCGAAAATTTAGATTTTCTCAAAAATGGCTGTAACGACTTTGATTAATATCAATATCTCTTATATTTAAGATATTTACATGCCAAATGAAATGTATATTTTGAATTATCTAGGAATGCCTCTGAAGACTTCTTCATTCTGAATGACTTTTGTATAACTGGCAAACCATAAGAGATGTACAAAAACTTACTACACAAAAAATGTAGATCTCATTAAAACACAATTCATGTCGTATGCTCTTTTTTTTTTGTTTTTTGTAAAGTTAACCATTTTCAAGACATTCCTTGCTATTGCTTCCAGGTTTAAAACAAACTTGTTTCATATAGGAACTTGTCAACTACTGGCCACTCGAAGAAACGGATTTCAATGCCATAGCAAGCACATTTTAAAACATTTGACTGTCGGTTAACCTAGTGTATTCCCTTCTACTTACAAGTAAATAGAAAATAACCGTGGAAGCTAGAACAGAAACAAAGGCGGGCGGGAATGTTTTATGTAATAACGGCGGTGTTCCCCCACTAGCTGACACTTTCACCAGACTGCAGCAACCACTGAGGTGAGTTAGTGCTCGCGAGATGTTTCGAGCTTTCGGTACGGCGCCAGCAGAAGTTGCCTCAGCCGCGGACTTGTACCCCTGGAGCGTCGGCTTCTTCAGTAGCAAGGGTACGTACCTGCATTACCTACTCTCCTCGTGTGTGTGTGTGTGAACACAATAACTTAAAATACCAAGTTTAATATCTTCCAAGGATGCGACTCGAAAATTTTCAGGAAAATCCCCCCCCCCACCTCAAAATAGTCTTTATATGCAAACATTTCGAAAATTTTTATATTTTCAAAGTTGGCTCTAACGATTTTGATTAAAATACCGATATTAAAGATATTTGCATCATAAATAAAATATATTTCTCGAATTTTTTTAGGAATAACCTTTAAAGACCTCTTTTTTCTGGATGAATTTTGCTAAATGTTACATAACTGGCAAACTGTAATAGACAAAAATTTACTGCTCAAAAAATGTAAATCTTAACAGACACAATTCATGTCTTAAACATTTTTTTTCCGAGGTTGACGATTTTTGAGATATTCTTTGTTATTGGTTTCAGTTTTAAAATACTTTTCTCTTACAGGAATTTGTAAACTCCAGCCAAAGCGGAGTAACGTATGGCCACCAGCTTTTAAAATATTTGGCTATGGCTTTAACCCGGTTTTTTCTCTCATTTACAAGGATAAATAATAAAGACTATTTCTTGAATGGAGCGCCTCAGAGAAACATAATTCAAAAATGAAAAGTCGATTATGTACCAAACTGCATAATATTTATTTTCCAAAGAATGAGACACGAAGGTTTTCAAGAAAACCCCCACCCAAACTACAGTTTACATGGGACATTTTTCGCAATTTTGATAATCTCAAAATATATGGGTTAATATAATAATGGTTAACCGTAACGGGGGGACAAAGCGTGTAGATCTCGTTAATAATATAAAGAAGCACACACAATGTGTAAAGTAATTGAGTCACAAAACGCTGTTATTGGAACACAATTCACATTTATGTCATATAGGTACATTTATTGTTGCTTTCTCATACTGGAAGAGGGAAATTTCAATCCCATAGCAAGTAGCTTTTAAAGCATTTAACCTAGTGCAATTCCTTATTTCCCTCCTACTTACAAAGAACTAAGTAATCTTTTGATGAGCGCGAAGAAATAATCTGTTGCGATAGCTAGCGAATGGAACACTTTGTGGTATCATTTTGTTCAAAACCCCATCAAGTATGAGAAAATTCCAATGGAGGAATGTAGTTTTAAGGAAAGATACTTTGAATACGATATTTGTCGGAGAAGATGGATTTTGAATTTTGCTAATAAACTTTATATACATCATATTGATATAGATACTTCTTTTGTTGATACTAATTAATGTCTTTGCGAAAAATCAAAGATTTAGCTGTAATACTTTAGAAAATGACTTCTAGCACTTCGGTATGCCCGAAAATACCAAGTTTGATATTTAACGTATTTTTATTTGCTCTAGCCTGTCTGTGCAATGTACATAGTGGATAAAGAACCTATTGTATTCCATCCAAAATTTCGATACCGAGATTTCATGGGAAAACAGCATAGCTCAAAAATGAAAAATCGTTTAAATGCCAAGCTTGGTATTTAATTTATGTATCTTACATGATGCGACACGAAAATCCCCCCGCCCCAAAATGCGCTTTATATGGAAAAATGTCGAAAATGTTTATTTTATGAAAAATGGCTCTAACGATTTTGATTAGCTTGCCACATATTAAGCTACCGTCATCACAAATAAAATGTATATTTTGAATTTCCTGGAAATAGCCTCTAAAGAGCTCTTTATTCTTGTCGAGCTTTGCAGAATGCTGCACACAGGTTAAACCGTAAGAGATAGCCAAAAACTTGCTACACAAAAATGAGATCTTGTTAAAAGACATGCTATACGTTTTCCTTGTAGAGTTGACCGTTTTCCAGATATTTATTGTTATTGGCTTCATTTTTAAAGTAATTACCTTTCCTCAAACGGGACCGTGCAAACCGAACCGAACATCAATTGTTTCACATAGTGACGAGCTATCACTTTAGTGTAATGTAGCACCTTATTTCCCTTCTACTTATTACGAAACAACTGCTAATGTTAATCTAGATAAAAGAATAATGTTTTGTGGAGCAGCTAGATAAAGTTATGTGAATGAAACACATCACATGATGTACAGGCACACAAGCTTCGACATTTTCATGAAAATGTTTTTTTCTGCGAAATCTCGGAGGTATACTATACTTGTGAGCAAGAAACACCACAACATTGCGGTAGAATGATTTGATTCGCGGATATTTCACTTTCGGAAAAGGAAGGTACACTACACTGCCAAGCAGGAGAAGAACCGCATCATACAATGGTAAAGCGATTTGTTGAGGACAAGCAGTTGATGCTAAAACTGTTAGCAGTAGCTCCAATGTAACCAACTTTAGTTTATGCGTCCACGGCCTCATTCAAGTAACTCTGAAAGCTCGTATCGATGTCATGAATGAGGCGAAATTATGCAAGCAGCAGAGAGAGCAACACTACCTCCGTGGTATAGAACGTTTTCGTTGTGTACGAGTAAGTCATCATGTTGTCAGCACTGATGCTAAGCAAGGCAACAACTGAACATTGCAGACCGTTAAGCATGAACTCCGTGAAATAGGTAAAACAATATATTTCTAATTATAATATGCCTATAAATATTGACAACTGTCTAAAAACAGTGTACGACACGCGTGTTAAAATTGTTTTATAAACATGTAAAGGGTAGTCTGGGGTAGCAATAGCTTCTTGGAAGATACCAACTTAAATACCAAAATCGAAACTCGCCTATGGCCTCGTTTCGCAATATAAAACACCATTTTTACCATAGAGATCAAGAGATCCGTGGTTCAAATCCCGGCTATGGCATTGAATTTTTCAGTCTGACTCTACCTATCCAACTCCTGTCCTACACACGGCTTGTGTGAAACAACAATTAAATTAAGGTATTTATTGTCACAGATGTTATACTCTTCCACCGCTAAAGATATGAGCCAAGATGTGGTCTTCATCGGCTGAGAAATCTTTTCCACCCAAAAAGTCATGTACGGTGTACAAAATGAAACACCGGCTTTTAATTTCTCTACATGCATATTCGTTTATTACATAGTAGGTAGAGAAGGTATTGTATTTCACCCTAAAATTCAGTGTCGAGATTTCATCGGAACTTCTGTATAAAAAATTATACGTTTTTAGAAAAAAGGTGTGTTTGTAAATACGATAACTCAAAAACGAAAAATCGATAAAATGCCAAACTTGGTATTTAAGTTTAGTATCTTCCAAGATGCGATACAAAGATTTTGAGTAAAATCCCCCCATCGAAACTACCCTTTAAATGGAAAAAAATTCGAAAATATTTATTTTCTCAAAAATACCTCTAACGATTTTGATTGAATATCGTATATTAAAGATATTTACATGAACAATAAGGTGTATATCTTGAATTTTCTGGGAATAGCCTCGGAAGACCTTTTTATTTTGGATAAATTTTACTGAATTTTGAATTACTAGTAAACCGCAAGAGGTGGGTGTAAAGCTACTATACAAAAATTGTAGATTTCGTTAAAAAATTGCAATTTATGTCATATACTTTTTTTTTTTACTGCCTCCTGGTCGAGTGCTCAGCAAAGTAGAATTCTCACCCAGAGGTCCCAGGAACGATTCCTGACAGGAGAGGGTACTTTTTTTTAACCTGAATTATTGATATAAAATTGATTAACCTAACGTTCCAAACCTACAGTAATACGAGCCATTTCACAAGTCAAAGACCACGATATGACCATTGAAGTTAAAGGGGGCTATACAGATGAGACAATTAAAACAAAAACAAACAAAAAAAACTTTTTTTTTTTTCCTAAAGTTGGCCATTTCCGAGAAATTGCTTGTTATTGGTTTCAGTTTTAAAATAATTATGCGATAATGTGTCAGCTTCTGGCAATGCGAAGAAATGGATTTCAAACACATAGCAACCAGCTTTTAGAACATTTTACTATCACTTCAGCAGTGCATTCCCTTATTTCCCTTCTACTTATAAGGAAGCAAGTAATAAGACAATTTCTATTAACGTATATCTCAATTAGCATGAAGTAGATAGAAAAATAAGTTTTTTTTAAGAATAGTTTGTTATAGAGATATAGAGAAAGTCATGTGAATTGAATACATCAACTTTTTCTGAATTCTATCAACATTTGCTTTCAACTTCTCCATAAGATTGATGAACTTCCACTCCGGTCTTTATCGTACACCTTGATTACTCGTAAAGTATGCGCCATTTCCTCACTGAAGACTCGTTCATTGCATTATCACCATACACTTGCGTTATTTGCCTATGAAATTCGATTGGCCGAACATTTGGTGCACGAATTAGTGCTTTGGCGGCAAAAAAGTATAACATGGGCATTGAAAAACTGGCATCACGTGACAATAAATGTCCAGACAGAATGGACATTACGTTGAGAAATAGAGTTAGACATGTACTGTAACTGTTTCGTTATTAGTTATGCCAAATCGTTGGTTATTTTCTGGATACATATTTGTCTTAACCCATCCACATGCGGCCATAATCGTCATCCATTTTAGACGTGCGTTAATGGACACGTGTGCTGTCGGCAAGTTCTTTTGACATGGAAGGCGAGTATTGTTTCACGTACGACTGCTTCACGTGGCTAAGTTCAGTTTCAACTGAGAATGCATAGCAGTGAACATTGAAAGGAAACAATTGTTACGGAGGCATCAAAGAAGGACATTTATAAGAAAACAGGTTTTTCAGATTTAGTCAGTGGAAGAAATAAGCACTTGTTTGCTGGAGTTTTTTTATTGTTTCATTTATATAGCCCCTTTAGCATGAAAGGTGATATCGGGGGCTTTGCACTTGAAACAACTCGTCTGTAGGTTTAAATCATGTTATTTTCCTCAAACACACCCACATTCACTCTCACTTATGTACATACTTCCAGACTCTGTGGGGGATAGGGAATCATTCTGGCTAAAGACCTCCGGGTGAGAAGGCTGGAGTTTTTGTTACAATATTCAACCGACTTTTCAGTTTTAAGTTATGCTGTTCTCAAAATTAAATGTAGTTTTATTTATGGACACTCCTTATCTCAGTGTCCTATTCTAAACTGGGCGTGAAATACCGCTTACTTTTGCTCAGAGGCCTCTTTAACAGGCTTGAGGTTCATTAAGAAACGGGACCTTACTAAGGAATTCTACCCATCCATCGGGTTTGAACCCACGACTTTGGGAATTGAGGCTAGCATCTTAACCCTAGACTATGGAGGATGACATGCCATACTGTTCGGTAGTGTTGAACGCCCGCAGGCGATGACACTGGTGGAGCACCGGTGAAATGCGCCGCACCTGCGCCGCTTTGTCCACCACTTGGGACGAACCCCTGCCTCACACACAGATGCGCGCGCATTTTTCTAGGAATTGTATGAAATCTCGGTATCAAGCTCTTTGGAGGAATACAGCACGTAGAGAATGTGTACCATTCATATTACTTGCTGTAGCTATTCTTAATCAAAATAAAAGTTTGTCATGAACTTGAAGTTAGCTTCTCTTTGCGTGGTCAGGACCGAATGACGACTTTACATAAAAGAGTATAAATATTGGAACATTTAAACCAAAAACAAGGAATATCTCGAAACTGTATGTTTTAACTAAGTCTACATGTTTTTGTCTATCTCTTAACTAGTTACACAACATTCATTCAGAATAAAGAGATTTTAGAAAATTCAAGATATACATTTCAATTGTCATGTAAATAACTTAAATATGTATTTTAATTTAAAATTTTAAAAGTAATTTTTGAGAAAATTTTCAAAAAATGTTCCATGGAAAAGGTTATTTGACTGCCTCCGGGTTCGATTCCTGGCTGGGGTGGGCAATTTTTCTTTAACCAGAATTATTCCCTATCCCCAATAGAGTGTGGAAGTATGAATGTGAGAGTAAAAAATGATTAACCTAAAGTTGTAAACCTTCAGTAATACGAGCTGTTTCACAAGTCAAAGCCCCCGATATCACCATTCAAGTTAAAGGGGGCTATACAAATAAAACATCAAAATAAAAAGGTAATTTCGAGGGATCTTCGGTGTCGAATCCTTGACAGATCCGTGCGTGCGGAGTTTTTTTTTTTTTTTTTTTAACAATGCTCTTTTTATTCAGGGGACCTCAAATATATATTTTTGGTGAATTCTCGATATCAACTTTTTGAGTGGAATACAATACTTCCGTATTATAGGTAGAGAGAAAGTAAAACATGGATCGCCATAGCTGGCTTTGAAATTCCGTACTCTTTGTATCAAATCACGAGAAACAAAAGTTCTATAAAGGAATTCAGTATTTGATATAAAGCAATAAAAAAGACATCTGTGAAGTAAGGCATTGTATATCTCTTACGATTTACAAGTTACACAAAAGGCATTAACAATGAAGAGGACTTTGCAGGCTATTCCAGAAAAGTCAGTATATGTACTATACCGAAATATTTTCCCAGAATATGTGGATAAGTTATTTGAATAGGAGACTTAAGGCCTGTATATTGACATTTCGAAATAACGGCTATAAGTTTCTGAAGTGCCAGTACACCACGTATCGCGGCCCTTCATCTGGAATGAAAAAAATAATAACACGAAACATTTACTCTATGACAGGAATCGAACTCATGACCTTTGGGATAGCGTTACGCATTAAGCCACCAGAGCAGTTGAAAAAAACTCCTCCAGAGCAGGCTACATAACTCAAGAACGTAGTTATCTAATGAATGATCAGTGTCGAACTGTCAAGTGATTGGTTCGAGATTTTGCAGATTTTTGCGACATTAAATCTTGAGAACGAGCTGCTAAAAATCGATATTTCTATACTCGGGCAGCAGTTTTAAAGACATTCTGAGCCATTTTTACTTTCTCTATACGAACTATCTACATAGTGTATAGAGAAGGTATTGTATTCCATCCAAAAATTCGATACCGAGATTTCACCGGCAATACGGGTTTTGGGTCCCCCTGAATCCAAAAAAAGCATTTTTACAAAAAGGTCTATGTGTGTGTGCCTGTTGACAGCATAGCTCAAAAACGAAAAGTCCTTTAAAAATCAAATTTGGTATTTAGGTTTGGTATATTCCAGGGAAGCGACACAAAGACACTCAAGAAAATTCCCCCACCCCAAACTACCCTTTACATGGATCTTTTTTCGAAAATTTTGATTTTCTAAAAAATGGCTCTTAACGATTTTGATTAAACTATCGTATATTACGGATATTTATCTGACAAATAAAATGTATATCTTAAATTTTCTGGGAATAGCCTCTGAAGACTACTTTATTCTGGATGAATTTTACGGAATTTTGCATATCTGCTAAACTGTAAGAGATGGGTAAAAACTTACTACACAGAAAATGTAGAGCACATTAAAACGCGCGTTATGTTTCATTCATTTTTTTCGTGGAGGTGATCGTTTTTAAGGTATTCGTTGTTTTTGGTTTCAGCTTTGAAAAACTTATACTTTTTTCATACAGGAATTTGTCAACTCCTGTCCATCAAACAAAGGAACTTCAGAGACATAGCAACCAGCTTTTGACTATCACTTTAACCTATGGTACTCCCTTATTTCGCTTCTACTTACAGGGAAGCAAATAATGAAACTATTTCTGATAATTTTTTCTTGATTAGCATGAAGTAAATAGAAGCATAAGCTTTTTAACAACAATTTGTTACAAAGTCATGTGAATGGAACACATCAGACCGACTTATCAGCACCTGATACCCACACGTTTAACGCTATGTTTATCCGGGGACCATGCATCGCCGATCTTATATCAGTGACTGCGTGTAGTTCATTAACATGCTGTGTATATATGTTAAACGTATGGTATTTGAATGAAATTGGATGGAAGCACTTTGAGAAAAGTAAGGTTGAGATGGTACATTGTGTTAGAGAAAGCAACAGATATTTGTGCATGAGAGACTGAGGACAAAAACAAGAGACAGGCAGGTACCGTCAACTTTCACTTGCTAACTTTGGTATTAGTGTCGCGTGTTTGGACAATTTCTCTCACGTAATAGCGTCTACACAATCAAACCAACACGTAGAGAAGGTATTGTATTGCACCCAAACATTCAATACCAGAGATGCATGTTTGGAGAACTCCTAATCCAAAAAAAGCATTTTTAGAAAAATATCCATGTCAGTGTGTGTGTGTCTGTCGGCCGCATTGCTCAAAAATGAAAATTCCGTTTAATACCAAACTTGGTATTTAAGTTCAGTATCTTACAAGGATGCGACACGAACATTTTTAAGAAAATCCTCCCACCCCAAACTACCCTTTACATGGAACATTTTTGGAAAATGTGTGTTTTGAATTTTCTCTGAAGACTTGTTTATCTGGTAAACCGTAGGAGACAGACAAGAAATTGCTCATTAGAAAATGTAGACGCACAATTTATGTCATATACCTTTTTTCGTGGAGTAGATCGTTTTTTTAGATATTCCTTGTTTTTGGTTTCAGCTTTAAATTATACGTTCCTCATACGAGAATTTGTCAACTCCTGTCCATAGAAACAGAGGAACTTCAGTCACATAGCAACCAGCTTTTGACTATCACTTTAACCTATGGTACTTCCTCATTTCGCTTCTACCTACAAGGAAGGAAGTAATAAGACGATTTGTGCTATTTTTTTCTGCATCAGCATGAGGTAAATGGAAGCAAAAGCTTTTTAACAGTAATTTGTTGCAGAGATGTAGAGAAAGACATGTGAGTGGAACACGTGAGACCATTGTCCCTAAGGGCACAAGGTAGTGTCAACATATGAGTTAAATTATCACTGCTCTAGATGTTTCCTCAATTCCTGAAGTATTCCATAAATCATGACAATTATTTGATGTGGTTGTTTGCATTCATATCTTACGTCTGTAAAACATTTCATTCAGTATAAGGATAGTGAAAACATGCCAAGTCATGTACTTATTTCTGCTTGCAATACTGGATCATACTTCTTTTTTTCTTTTATTGTTTCATTTCTCCTTGTCTGTAGGTTCTTTTACGTTTGGTTTAAATCGTTTTATTTTCCTCAAATACACACATTCACTTGCAGATTCTGTGGGGCATAGCGAACCCTGGACCCCGGGTGAGAAGTCAGCCAATTATACTATTGCATGCATGTTTTTAGTATAATCAGCTATCTTCTGAAGTTCAACTATATGCTGTACATATCTCAGCGTCCCATAAGTACCCGACCTAACACAAAAACACCTTTATTTCTCTCCTTTCAGCTCGATACACTACTCCCAGTGATCTTCAATAGCTTTGATACCCTGTTTATAGTGAGAACTATCGAGGTCTGCAGACTCCACCTCTTCACTGTTGGACAATCTTCCACTACCAAGCCATTTCTTCAAGTTTGCAAACAGAAAAAAATCAAAGGGGGCTAAATCTGGCGAATAGGGTGCATGAGGAAGCAATTCGAACCTAAACCCATTGATTTTGGCCATGGTGATAATGACGTGTGAACTGGTGCATTGTCTTGATGAAACAAACCTTTCTTTTTCACTAAATGCGACCATTTTTGCTCGATTTCATCACTCAAACGCTGTAGCAAGTTCGCATAATATTCGCCATTGATTACTTTTCCTTTTTTTGAGATAATCAATGAAAATTATCCCTCTTGTGCAGAAAACTGACGCCATGACCTCCTGCAGATGGAAATGTCTTCGGCTTCTTTGGAGCCCATTCTCACCTTCCAATCCACTTTTTTGATTGCTCTTTCGTCTCAGGTATGAAGTGGTAGACTCATTGCTATGAATCGATGCAAAAACTCAGCTTTATTGCAGCGAAACATTGCCAAATACTGGACTGAAACATCCTCACGACGCTGTTTTTGTTCTATTGTGAGCAAACGCGGTACCCACCTTCACACAACTTTCTCAAGTCCAAATTTTCAGTCAGTATGCGATGTTCAGAGCTTTTTGAAAGGCCTGTAACGTCTGCTAGCTCGCGCACTTTCAGTCATACAATACCATTTTATGATTTTGTTTACAATGTCTAGACTGGTAACCTCATTTGGTCGACCACTGCGATGTTCGTCTTGTCAGCTCGTACGGCCAGCCAATATTTCACTGTTGTAAACGAAGGAGCAGATTCCTCCAAAGTAGAATCTAGCTCAACTTTAATATTAGTTGGAGTAAAACCTGTCAAATGAAAGTATTGTATCACATAACGATGACCAGTTTTATCCATGTTTACAAATTCGCTGACAGCATTCATTAATGATGGCTGCTAAAAATGTAAAATCGTCAAACCTGAAACTTAAGCTTTCTAAGGTTGGTACTTTTTACCATTGTTGTTGTTTGAAACGACAAGCGCTATCTATACGACATGTCGTGTACTTCTGAAACAGCCAATGTAGGTACATAAGTATCCAAAATGCTTGCTTTGATACTGAATTTAAACATACAAATGTTATAAAGAAATCAGACTAGCATTTAACTGATATTTAAACACCTTAACAACCTCTTAACCCCCAAAACTCTATATTTTCTGAAACTGGAAATATTAGAGATTTTATTAGTGCATAAAACAAACAAAAATCTGATGTGTTCCATTTACATGGCTTTCTTTACATCTCTGTAGCAAATTATTGTTAAAAAGCTTATTCTTCTATCTGCCACATGATAAGCATTAGCACAAATTGTTCTTATTACTTGGATCCTTGTAAGTAGAAGGAAACTAAGAAAATGTGCATGCTAAAGCTATAGTGTCATCCTTTAAAAGCCGGTCGCTGTGTAAAACAATCTCCTTGCTTGTCAGCAGTAAACAAACGAGTAACAAAAAGTTTAAGTGGCTTATAATTGAAACCAATAAATCGGAGTATCTTGAAAACGGTTAACTCTTCAAAAAAATAGTATATAACAAATGTTGTGCTTCAATGACATTTACATTTTTGAACAGTAAGTTTCTGTATATCTAACCGGTTTGCCAGTTATAGAAAAGTCATTCTGAATGAAGAGGCTATTCCCAGAAAATTCAACATATACATTTTGTTTATCATACATAAGATTTTTTCATCAAAATCAGAGTCATTTTTGAGAAAATCAAAATTTTAGAAAAATTGTATACGTTAAGGGTAGTTTGGGGTGATGACATTTTCTTGAAAATCTTCGTGTCGCATCCTTAGAAGATACTCAACACTTTTCGTGTTTGAGCTACGCTGCCCACAGAGACACACACGTACTCACACATACACATACATGGACCTTTATCTAAGAATGCTTTTCTTGTATTCAGCGAATACATATATTTCCGGTGAAATTTCAGTATTGAATTTTTGGTTACAATACAATATCTTCGCTATACACTAAGTGCATAGTACGTGTAGAGAAAGTAAAACTGTGACAGAATACCTCGTTGTCTTAAGCGGAGAAGATACCTTAAAAATGATGAAAATATCACTTTTTGTTCTTTTGCTTGAAGTGTGTTTTATATGAATATAAATTTGTTTTGCACCAGAAACTTATTTAAAGGACCTAAAAGTGTGTTTAAATCACATGCCCCCTTTTCACTCTCTGCCTCCTCTTAGAACTTTCTCTGATATTTTATGTTTAGGGTTGGGGTAGACTGACAGAAAAGGAAATGGACAATATTCAAAGGTACTATGGGATGGCAATCAGGAGAAATGTAAATAGTGTAGAGGCCTGGGCCATATTCTTCCATAAATCGTCGACTGATTTGTGTCCAAAAGGTGAAGAAACTTGGTGTAAATGTAATAAAGCATTATTGACTGGAGAACAATGCTCTACCTAACTGCAATAAAACCTGTGTTCAGGAGTTTGGCAGACACAGAGTTGTTGGTAAAACTCAAAATCCCAACCAAAGTTTTAATAGCATTGTGTGGAACCGAGTCACAAAATACACTAGAATTTAGGTCTTATGGTGTTAACAAGGCTGACATGGAGACAGAAGAGGAATAGAGAACAACACTGAGTATGGGGCAGGAATGTTTTAACAGGCTGTGAGTACTGTAAAACTTTTCCCGTAGCTTTTGTTTTTGTAAGCCTTATGTACCTTTTCTTTGAAACTACTTATCCTAGAGCAATGAAATTTTCACAGACAGTTTGCCTCACACATATCTATAAACTGACATTTTTTCAACATTTAGATATTATTATCAAGGGCTCTGATATATATTATTTTTCTTTTCATGTGTACCAAAAAAGGGTTATTATTAAAAAAAGTTATTTTAATGCTATATACTCATAAAAATGTCATTTTATTGCCCAATGGTGTATGTAAATATTATAAAAAAAATCATTGCATTATTATTGATAGTTGTTCATTGAAAATGTGAAATTGAAGATGGCGGAGATAGAAGGTACCTTCTGCCCTTAAAGCAATGAATCAGATGTTTATAATGTCCATGTTCAGAAACAAAAAAAGCTCATGTGTTCCATTCACATGACTTTCTCTACATCTCTCCAACAAATTATTGTTAGAAAGCTTATGCTTCTATAATAATCGAGAAAAATATTAGCAGAAATAGTGTTATTACTTGCTTCCTTGTAAGTAGAACCGAAATAAGGGAGTACCATAGGTTAAAGTGATAGTCAAAAGCTGGTTGCTATGTGACTGAAGTTCATTTGTTTGTATGGACAGGAGTTGACAAATTCCTGTATGAGAAAAGTAAGTTTTTCAAAACTGAAACGAAAAACCAGGAATATCTTAAAAACGATCAACTTCCCGAAAATAATGTATATAGCATAAATTGTGTGTTTTAATGTGCTCTACAGTTTTTGTATAGTAAGTTTTTGTCCATCTCTTAACGTTTAGCATTTATGGAAAATTCGGTAAAATTCATCTGGAATAAAATAGTCTTCAGAGGCTATTCCAGAAGATTCAAGATGTACATTTTATTTGTCAGGTAAATAGATTTAATAAACGATACTTTAATCAAAATCGTTAGAGCCATTTTTAAGAAAATAAACATTTTTGAAAAAAGTAGCATATAATGGGTAGTTTAGCGTGGGGGGATTTTTCTCAAAATATTCGTGTAGCAGCCCTGGAAGATACTAAACTTAAAAACCAAGTTTGGTATGTTCCCGACTTTTCGCTTTTGAGTTATAGTGTTCATAGTACGTGTAGAGAAAGTAAAAAAGAGCTAGGACAGGGCTGTATGACAACGTGTGTGTCTGTGGAAAATTTAGCTCAAAAACGAAAAGACCAAACGTGATAGTTAAATTTATTATCTAACACGAAGATTTTCAAGAAAATCCCCCCACTCCAAAGCACTCTTCACATGGAAATGTTTTAAAAGTTTGTTTTTCTAAAACTGGCTCTAACGATTTGTATTAAAGATGTTTATATGACATAAAATGTATATCTTAATTTTCTTGTAATTGGATCTAAAGACCTGTTCATTCAAGATGGATTTTGCATAACTAGTAAACCGTAAGAGATAGACAAAAACCTACCACAAATTAACGTAGATCTCGTTAAACTACACAAGTTGTGTCATACCCATTTTTGTTGCAGAGTTGGTCGTTTCCTAGATATTCATTGTTATTGGTTTCAGTTTTAAACTACGTAATTTTTCTCAAACAGGGTGACCTTTCATTTCATCTCTGTTTTATTTTACTGACAATGTAAACCGAACTGAACTTGAGCTACAGCTTTTAAAACATTTGACTGTCGTTTAGTCTAGTGTATTCCCTTCTACTTACAAGGAAGCAAGTAATAAGACCGTTTCTGCTAATGTTTATCGTGATGTATAATCTTTCGTATGAATAGTTTGCACAAGAGGTAAAGAAAGTCATGTTTTTGAAGCTTGACATAATCACTGCTATTGTGTATAAAACCTGTGGATTTTCCAAATTCCATAGATGCATCACCTTAAAACTTAATATTGTCAATTGTTGGCCGTTTTTTTTTTTAGAAGAGTTATGTCAGAATTACATAAAGTGAATGTGACAAAAGATCGTAAAGACGGGAAAGTTCTAATTAAGGGCCTCTTCCGGTTCCTACTTGGTGGCCTGACTACCACGTAATTCTGTTTTCGTACACACGGCTCACTTAGTAATACCAGCAGTGTTTTCATCTTGTTAATAGTCACGAGTTGTACGTATTTGCTAAGACTATTATAATGTATAGGAAGGGAGATTTTATCATTGTAATACTTGACGACCATCTTTATTTACTCATTTTTGTTTTCTTTATTGTCTCCTGAATATGATATGGCCGATCGTGCCTACACGCAATGTGCGAATGTCGATGGGAACAATTAATTTATTTCAGCTTTTAATAACTAATACATGAAATGGAAACAAACGTTATTTTAGTTAAGGTTACTGCACTCATCTCTTACATAAGAAATACAAACCATGATTGTTTTCACTCCTTTTTTTAACTAAATACATTATGAACTGGATAAAACTTAAAATAAACATTGTAACTGAATTAATTGAAAGTAAAATTGTGGAACTGACATTTATTAAAAGTGAAGGTTGTTACCAATAACCAAGACAGCAGATTAAACAAACCAACGTCAGCTCCGATAAGATGTTTCGACAATATCGCTCCAGTCAGATGACCGCCATTGTTTGATATTGTCATTCCATTGGTGCTTTAATAGTGGAGCTGAATTGTCGCTACAATAGCTAATGGGTCACCATAGATAATAAACATGTAACTATCCTCTCTAGAATACATCTGTTTCCTAGGATACTGTTGTACAAAGTGGAGCTGAATTGTCGCTACAATAGCTAATGGGTCACCATAGATAATAAACATGTACTATCCTCTCTAGAATACATCTGTTTCTTAGGATACTGTTGTACAAAGTGGAGCTGAATTGTCGCTACAATAGCTAATGGGTCACCATAGATAATAAACATGTAACTATCCTCTCTAGAATACATCTGTTTCCTAGGATACTGTTGTACAAAGTGGAGCTGAATTGTCGCTACAATAGCTGATGGGTCTCGATAGATAATAAACATGTACTATCCTCTCTAGAATACATCTGTTTCCTAGGATACTGTTGTATAAAGTGGAGCTGAATTGTCGCTACAATAGCTAATGGGTCACCATAGATAATAAACATGTACTATCCTCTCTAGAATACGTCTGTTTCCTAGGATACTGTTGTACAAAGTGGAGCTGAATTGTCGCTACAATAGCTAATGGGTCACCATAGATAATAAACATGTACTATCCTTTCTAGAATACATAGATAATAAACATGTAACTATCCTCTCTAGAATACGTCTGTTTCCTAGGATACTGTTGTACAAAGTGGAGCTGAATTGTCGCTACAATAGCTAATGGGTCTCGATAGATAATAAACATGTACTATCCTCTCTAGAATACATCTGTTTCCTAGGATACTGTTGTACAAAGTGGAGCTGAATTGTCGCTACAATAGCTAATGGGTCACCATAGATAATAAACATGTACTAGCCTCTCTAGAATACATCTGTTTCCTAGGATACTGTTGTACAAAGTGGAGCTGAATTGTCGCTACAATAGCTAATGGGTCACCATAGATAATAAACATGTACTATCCTCTCTAGAATACGTCTATTTCCTAGGATACCGGTGTACAAAGTGGAGCTGAATTGTCGCTACAATAGCTAATGGGTCACCATAGATAATAAACATGTAACTATTCTCTCTAGAATACATGTTTCCTAGGATACTGTTGTACAAAGTGGAGCTGAATTGTCGCTACAATAGCTAATGGGTCACCATAGGTAATAAACATGTACTATCCTCTCTAGAATACATCTGTTTCCTAGGATACTGTTGTACAAAGTGGAGCTGAATTGTCGCTACAATAGCTAATGGGTCTCGATAGATAATAAACATGTACTATCCTCTCTAGAATACGTCTGTTTCCTAGGATACTGTTGTACAAAGTGGAGCTGAATTGTCGCTACAATAGCTAATGGGTCACCATAGATAATAAACATGTAACTATCCTCTCTAGAATACATCTGTTTCCTAGGATACTGTTGTACAAAGTGGAGCTGAATTGTCGCTACAATAGCTAATGGGTCACCATAGATAATAAACATGTACTATCCTCTCTAGAATACGTCTGTTTCCTAGGATACTGTTGTACAAAGTGGAGCTGAATTGTCGCTACAATAGCTAATGGGTCTCGATAGATAATAAACATGTACTATCCTCTCTAGAATACGTCTGTTTCCTAGGATACTGTTGTATAAAGTGGAGCTGAATTGTCGCTACAATAGCTAATGGGTCACCATAGATAATAAACATGTAACTATCCTCTCTAGAATACGTCTGTTTCCTAGGATACTGTTGTATAAAGTGGAGCTGAATTGTCGCTACAATAGCTGATGGGTCTCGATAGATAATAAACATGTACTATCCTCTCTAGAATACATCTGTTTCCTAGGATACTGTTGTATAAAGTGGAGCTGAATTGTCGCTACAATAGCTAATGGGTCACCATAGATAATAAACATGTAACTATCCTCTCTAGAATACATCTGTTTCCTAGGATACTGTTGTACAAAGTGGAGCTGAATTGTCGCTACAATAGCTGATGGGTCTCGATAGATAATAAACATGTACTATCCTCTCTAGAATACGTCTGTTTCCTAGGATACTGTTGTATAAAGTGGAGCTGAATTGTCGCTACAATAGCCAATGGGTCACCATAGATAATAAACATGCACTATCCTCTCTAGAATACATCTGTTTCCTAGGATACTGTTGTACAAAGTGGAGCTGAATTGTCGCTACAATAGCTAATGGGTCTCGATAGATAATAAACATGTACTATCCTCTCTAGATTACGTCTGTTTCCTAGGATACTGTTGTACAAAGTGGAGCTGAATTGTCGCTAGAATAGGTAATGGGTCTCGATAGATAATAAACATGTACTATCCTCTCTAGAATACATCTGTTTCCTAGGATACTGTTGTACAAAGTGGAGCTGAATTGTCGCTACAATAGCTGATGGGTCTCGATAGATAATAAACATGTACTATCCTCTCTAGAATACATCTGTTTCCTAGGATACTGTTGTACAAAGTGGAGCTGAATTGTCGCTACAATAGCTAATGGGTCACCATAGATAATAAACATGTAACTATCCTCTCTAGAATACATCTGTTTCCTAGGATACTGTTGTACAAAGCAGTGTTTTTCTCAAACCCACAAGCGTATCAATCTTTACTTTCTCTACACGTATTATGTAAATAGTGTATACAGAACGTATTGTATTGTACCCAAAAATTCAGTACCAAGATTTCACCAGAAATATATGTTTTTGGACCCCCTGAATAAAAAAAAAGAATTTTTAGAAAATAATCCGTGTGTCTATGTGTGGGTATCATAACTTAAACATTTGGTATTTAGGTTATCTTCCAAAGGATGCGACACGAAAGTTTTCAAGAAAATTCTCCACCTCAAATTACCCTTTACATGGAACATTTTTCGAAATTTTTTATTTTTTCAAAAATGACTCTAAACGATTTTGATAAAAATACATTATGTTTAAGATATTTCTATGATAAACTGATGTATATCTTGAATTTTTTGGGAATAGCCTCTGAAGACCTCTTTATTCTGGATGACTTTGTATAACTGGCAAACCGTAAGAAATATACAAAAACTTACTACACAAGAAATGTAGATTTTATTAAAACACACAATTCATGTCATATACTTTTTTTTTAATGAACCGTTTTCGAGATATTTCAGATTATCAGTTACAGTTTTAAGCCACTTGATCTGTTCACGAACGTGAAGACATCTTTCTTCTCGTTTCTCGTTTGTTTACCCCTGACAAGCAAAGAGACTGGAATTTCAATTGTTTCACATAGCGACGAGATTATCGCTTTAGCCTTATTTCTTATTCCCATTCTACTTACAAGGGACCAAGTAATAAGGATAATCTCTGCTAATATTAGCATCAAGTATCTTGAGGGATAAGTTTTTTAACAATAATTTGTTACAGAGTTGTAGAGAAAGTTAAGTGGATGGTATGTATCAGATTTTTATTTTTAAATACGAGTAACATTTTTCCAGGAAGTGCACAAGTATCTATTGTAATATTTCAGACAGCAAAGTTATCCTAATAGCAATACTAATTTACAAAATATTAAAATTTATAACAAATTATCATAATTAATAATTAAAGTTTTTGAAATATCGCCACGTAAAGCATTGTGTGTGATTCAAAGCTCCAATTCAAAAAATCTGATGTGTCTATCTGTGCTACAAATAAACTGCTCTTAGAAAATAGTATTCTTCTATCTACTTCAAGAAAAACGGTTTTATAAGTAGGAGGGAAATAAGAGAGTGTACTAGACTAGAGTCAGACTGAAAAATGCTATGCCTTAGCCGGAATTTGCAGCACGGAACTTTTGGTTTTCCTCCAGTTGCTATGGCATTACATTTTCAATCCGTCTTTTACACGGCTGGTGAGAAGAAACAATTAATTTACAATAGTGAAATCTTTTAAAAGCTGGTCACTATGTGTTTGTCATTTAAATTCGGAATTCTTTCCATGGCCAGAAGTAAACCAAAAGAGATACGAAACGGATGAGGGCTTTTAAAATTGAAACCAATAATTAATAGGGAATATGTCGGAAACGGTTCACAAAAAATCTGACGTGTCCCAATCACATGACTTTCTCTACATCTCTGCAACAAATTATTGTTAAAAAGCTTATTCTTCTATTTACTTCACGCTAATCGAGAAAAAATTAGCCGAAAGACTTATTACTTGCTTCCTTGTAAGTAGAAGCGAAATAAGGGAGTACCACAGGTTAAAGTGATAGTCAAAAGCTGGTTGCTATGTGACTGAAGTTCCTTTGTTTGAGTGGACAGGAGTTGACAAATTCCTGTATGAGAAAAGTACAAGTTTTTTAAAGGTGAAACCAAAAACAAGGAATATATCAGAAACGACCAAGTGCACGAAAAAAATGTATATAAGATAAATTGTGTGTTTTAACGTGTTCTACATTTTTTGTATGGTAAGTTTTTTTTGTTTTTTTGTTTTTTGTTTTTTCATGTTACGGTTTAGCAAAATTCCGTAAAATTCATCCAGAATAAAGAACTCTTCTGAGCCTATTCATAGAAAATTTAAGATAAATATTTTATTTGGCAGGCAAATATCTTTAACATACGTTATTTTAATAAAAATCGTTAGAACCATTTTTCAGAAAATAAAAATTTTCGAAAAAATGTGGTTGCTGGTGGGGGGATTTTCTAGAAAATCTTCGTGTCGCATCCCTGGAAGATAATGAACTTAAATACCAAGTTTGGTATTTAACGGACTTTTCGTTTTGAGATATGCTGCCCACAGACACACATACACACACACAGACAGACAGACACATGGACATTTTTCTAAAAATGCTTTTTTTTTTATTCAGGGGGTCCTAAAACGTGTATTTGCGGTGAAATCTCGGTATGGAATTTTTGGGTTCATTACAATACCTTTTTTATACACTATGTACACTGCAGGTAGAAAGCTTTATACCTATAACATTTGTGTGCAGTAAGTTACCTTTGCAGTTATACAATAATCATTCAGAACAAAGAGGGCACTAGGGATTATTCCCAACAAATTCAGCATATACATTTTAACGGACATTTCGTGTTATCTTCACATGCGCGTGAGATAAGAAAATGCGGTAGTCTCGGGCCTCTATGTGAAACATCTAAAACTGCAATTTCTTTGCTAGTCAGGAGTTAACAAACGATAAACAGACAAGTGACTAAATTGAAACCAACAATCCGGAATATCTCGAAAACCGTTAACTGTACAAAAAAATGTATAGCGTATGTTTTAATGAGGTCTACATTTTTTGTATATCTTTTACGGTTTTCCAGTTACATAAAAGTCACTCAGAATGAAGAGGTCTTCAAAGGCTATTCCCAGAAAAGTCAATATATATATATATATTGTTTGTCGTAAAAATATCTTAAACATAAGGTATTTTAATCTAAATCGTTAGGGCCATTTTTGAGAAAATAAAAATTTTCGAAAAATGTTGCATGTAAAGGGTAGTTGGAGGTGGGAGGATTTTCTTGAAAATCTTCGTGTCGCATCCTTGGAAGATACCAACCTTAAATATCAAGTTTGGTACTTAACGGCCTTTTCGTTTTTTGAGCTATGCTGTCCACAGACACACACGGAGCTTTTCCTATTTTTCTTTTTCTTTTTTTTTTTTTTTTGTTCTGGGGGAGTCAAAACATGTAGAAATTTCAGTATGAAATTTTTATGTGGAATATAATAGTTTTTCTACCTACTAAGTACATCGACATACGTGCTGCAGAAAGCAAAACATGCAGTAAAAATATTTTGGAAATGGTTAATGGTACTGGTAGAATATGTTAAGACAAGTTTTATATTTGAACGAGCTCTGACAACAGTGAGAAAATAAAGGGTTGCCTGGAATGCAGGATATTCCTGTGGGATGACTGCTCCTTACTTGTGCTATTGCGGAGACTCGAAGCCCCGACCTGCAACTGATTACGCGGCGCACAAACAACTCTGTGTGACGTCACAGCTATATCTCCATTAAACCTCTCTGGTGTCAAACTACTCTAATAAAAGCGCCTTATTTCCTGACCGCGTAAAATTAACTGCTGTGGTTCTTAGTTTCCCTTTCTATATTGGGTGTGAAAGACTGCTTCAGTTTGCTCACGGGTCTCTTTATCAGACTTGAAATCTACGACACGGGACCAACGGCTTTACTTCCCTTCCTAAGGAAGCCATGCTAAGGACTTTTACATTCTCTGCCGAGCTTGAGCCCGCGACCTTGGGAATACCCCAGACCGCTCTACCACGTAGGAATATTGTATTCCACCCTGAAATTTGATCTGAGATTTCATCGAAATGGTTGTTTTGAGGTACCCTGTATCCAAAAACAGGATTTAAAAAAAAGTCTGTGTGTTTTTCTGTGAACAACATAACTCAAAAATGAAAAATCTTTGAAATACCAAACTTGGTATTTGAGTTCAGTATCTTCGGAACATACGACAAGAAGATTTTCAGGAAAATTCCTCCACATCAGACTATACTTTGGTAAGCTAGTTATTTAATTAACGTAAGTGTAAATGCTAGATAACGGCAAGGGACATCTCATGCACTGTGACCTGTTTCTGCATTAACACCTCCCAGAAGAAAGGGATGAAGTGGGGAACCACAGACCACAAAACGCGCAGAAGTCCCTAACTGTTTCGCGTCAGGAGCGGGTTTCGGGTGTCGCCAAAGCAAATGTCCCTGCCCCCGCGAGAACAACAAAGTACATGTATCCATGCGCCACCTATCTCACTAAAACACACAATTTACGTCCACTTTTTTTTTTTTTTTTTTTGAGTTATACATTTCCGATATATTGTTTGGTTTTGGTTTGAATTTTTAAATACTTACACTTGCCTCAAAAGAGAAGTCGATAGATAGCATTTATGTATGTATGTATATATGAGCGGTGCTAGTGCAGGTGCTAATGTGCTTTGTGCGCTGCCTAATCTCAAACTGGCGTAATCTTCAATGGTACATAAAAATGTTTTCAAGCTGCGACATCAAACTTTGCACTAGTTCATGTAACCCATTCGCTACTCCGCGCCATCTGCCGGCACTTCGGACTGCCAATTCCCGCTCGAAACTGCATTGTCGCCATTTCTGAGGCGTTTCTATCGCTGCAGTATCACTTAACTCTGTTTATTTGTAAAGTTTACAAACTGTGTACTCCTGCATGAAAAACTATACAACATGCGGTCAGGTTCAGTGTTAACCTTTGTCTAGCGCAGTAAACAGATGTATCTCCATCTTCTGCAAGAAATGTTGAAACCAAAACCTTATCACTACACACGAGTGCAAGCAAATGTGAATTATTGCAATCTGTAAAAGAGGCTTCATTGACCCACAGCAATTATTTTTCTGCGACACAAACGAGAGCAGCCTCTGCCCACATAGTTCTCTCGCTCGAGGGAGTGGCTTGCCATATAAAACAATGACCCTGGTTCGATGTTAGTATTTATTACACAGTTTATCCACGAGTTTTAAGTTCTACGAGTGGATAATAGAGCTTTGTATAATACATTATTTATCCTACAGATACGATAAACGTACAGATAGCAGTCCGCCTGGTTAGTGTGGTGGTAGCGTGTCTGCTTCATATTCAGCAACTCGTGAGTTCGAATCTCGTTTAGGGTAATTTACCCGGATAAAGTTTTTTTCGGGGTTTTCCCTTATCCTGAGAAGACGAGTGTCGAGTACCTTTAAGCTCCATGAACGCCGAGGTCATTTGAGCATCATTTCGTTAAAGAACATTAAAAACACAGTAATAAATTAAATAAGGAATAAGGCGTTCTTATAGTTATAAAATATGGTAGTCTATGTATGATTACTAATTTTGTTTTTATTGCTGCTAGTTTCAAATTGATTAACTTTACGATGAGAACGTTAATATATATATATATATATATATATATATATATATATATATATATATATATATATATATATATATTGGTAGTGTTTAACGCCCGCTTTAACTACTTATGGCACCGCAGGCGGTGACACTGATGATGGAGCACCGGTGGAATGCGATGGCGGGAGAAACCGCAGTACCCGGAGAAAACCCGCACCAGCACACCACAAATCTCACATGCGGTCGCTTGGGAGCGAACCCCGGCCGTCTAGGTGAGAGGCGAGTGCCAAATGAAGCAGTTGAGGCTTTATTACTGTCGACTTCTCGGAAATTATAGAAAGAGAGTTAAGAGGTTATAGAAAATTTGTAGTTATCAAGCATTTATTTATATACTTTATCCCACTCGTGAATTTTGTTTACCTTGCACAGTATTATATAGAAATGGAAATAGGTAGAGTAGAGACGCATCTTTTTTGGACTTACGAAAGGCGAAGACAATAAATGGGAGCCGCTAAAACACAGAGGTTAGTCGCATTATTTAAAGCTTATACTGGTTTAAATAGAGGTTAGAAAACCCGCTACACTATGGACGAAACGATCATTTGTATAAAATTAAGGGTAGAAGGTACAGAACCGACGTAAGAAAATTTTCTTTTGTTAAAAATGTAAATGTGTTATTTATGGACGCTCTTTAACTGCTGTGGTTCTCAACGTCCCATTCTTACTGGGCGTGAAAGACTGCTTAATTTTGCTCAGAGGCCTCTCTATCAGACTTGAGATTCTTTTACGTGCCGTAAATCTACGACACGGGATCAACGGCTTTATTTCCCTTCCGAAGGAAGCCGTGCTAAGGATTTTTACGCCCTAAAAACTCCATCGTCCTCCGCAGTGTTTGAACCCGCGACCTTGGGTATACAAAGTTAGCATGGTAACCATTGCACCTAGGAGGGCGACTTTCTTTTGTTAAAGGACCAATGAAGAATGGAATGAATTGCCTGTAGCAGCCTTTCAGGACTGCTCTCTGACCTTAAAGAAGTTTAGGAATAATTTAAAGAGAATAAATGTTAGTTAATTTGAGTAAATATTGTGAAGTAATTAAGGATCTCAAAAAACTGTATTAGTGTATATTATTATTAATGTATTTATTAGTAATGTACAGTATTAATGTTGAGGCTTCGTAATAACTGTTTATAAACATGCTGGTAATTGACATAAGTATTGCTATACTGAATAATAAGTAGTAAGGTGTTTAAAAATACATGTATATTGTTTGTCAGTGACTACATTTGTATTCAACCGCACATAGTTATTGTAGTAACTCCGAGCCAGGGTTCATTCCCTTTGGAGCGGTTGGCTACCAGGTTGAGCTACCTCTGACTCTTGCCGGCGGATGCAGATGGTCTCGCTCTCGCGCAGGAACGAGACAGAAGTAGACTTTCGGAGAGTTTTCAGTCAAGTACATGGCATAACCACGCGTGTTTGCGATTGCGTGTGTAATCAATCCGCCGCAATCCATATTTGTTACATGATATAACACTAACATGTATCAATTGTCAATAAATAAGTGCAGTAACTAATCTAATGTTTATTTGTCACGATAGAATAATTAGTTTATAATAAGAACCGGCATGTGGCTCCTGACCTCGTGCGTTCCGAGGAGCTAGTCCGAGTGCGGTCGGAACATTGGTCCTCCGGGCCGAATTTTTAAGTTCGTAATCAAATATTACGTGGTCCTCCGTGAAAATAAGATGTGATTAGTATAAACGTGACAAAGAGGGAGTCATGTGTTGCATCAAGATCATCTCGTCAGCAGGAAGTGGTACAGCAACTACAGCATAAGCAGCCATCACCAGACACGCAGGATTTGTAAACAGGTCAGTCAGTCCTAACAATTTGTCCTTTTCCTTAGTTATAATGGAAGCTAGTGAGCGGAATAGGCTTATTAAGCAACGGGCCATTGACACATATAGGCAAGTTTGTAGGACAAGATGTAAACACCTTACGAACCCGATTAAAACAGTTACCAACGCTTTGGGAACAATTCACGGTTGTTCAAGTCAAACTTGAGTTAGACGATGATGACAAAAATTACGACACCCATGCCAACGAAAGAGAGTTATTTGAAAACAAATACTATGATTTGGAGGCAAAAATTAACACTCTTATAGAGGGTAATAGTAACTCTAATTACAATGACAATACATCCAATCCTTCTTCCACTGAAGCACGTGCATCTGCTGAATTACGACTTCCAGTCATTAATCTTCCCAGCTTCCATGGTCAGTACGACGCGTGGATTCACTTCCATGACATGTTTCAAGAGTTGATAGTGAACAATGAAAGGCTGTCAAATATTCAATGTTTCCATTATCTACTTTCGTCCCTCAAAGGAGATTACCTCACCAACTAATTCAAAATCTCCCCATCTCTAACGCGAATTTTCCAATTGCTTGGGACACGGTCTGCAAGAGGTACACTAATAAGAAACTGATAGCGACACAACATGTGAATGCCCTTCTGTCGTTACCAAGTTGCCAGAAAGCTACTGCCGCAGACCTTCGACAATTAAGCAATCACATTGCTAGTAATTTAAACGCACTAGAGGGACTACAATTAGAAACACCACTGCATGAAATTTTGCTCCAACAGCTCACCTGGACAAACTAGACAACGCCACGCGCAAAGAGTTTGAAATGCAAGCCCCTAATGATAAGTTTTCTGAGCTGAAGGATGTGTCAAAATTCTTAGAAGACAGAGCACAGGTACTAGAGCTTATGGCTGCAACCAAAGAGCCTAAAGGAACTTCGCATGCCACAAAGGGCGGTCAGCAAAGGAGCGACCTCAAAGCATCCAGAAGCAACTCGTACGTGGCAACTAATTGGAAATGTGAATATTGTGATGGAAGTCATTTACTGCACAAATGTGAGGATTTCATTAGATCTCCTGTTAGACAACGTTATGAATTTGTATGGAAAAAGGGATTGTGTTTCAATTGTTTTCGGCATCACGGGGTATGGTCCTGCAAATCTGGTAACTGCAAGGTATGTCACAATAAACATCACACGCTACTTCATTTCGACAATGAAGTACGAATGGGATTGGAGGGTGCTGTTCAGACTAATGAAGGAAATTCTGGTTACTGCGCTATGAAGTTCAAGCCTAGATCCCAAGTAATGTTATCGACAGCAATGCTTTTCGTTCTTGATAGCAACGGTCGAAGTCACCAGTGTCGTGCGTTGCTGGATTGTGGATCGCAATCGAACTTCATTACAGAGTCACTTGCTAAGGAATTAAGGTTGAAACGACACAGGAATCGCATCCCCATCAGCGGTATAAATAACACATCAATAGCCGCATCACAGAGCGTCGATGTAGTAATTCGTTCAACGGTCTCAAACTTCGAGGCGACTATCACATGCTCGATACTTCCGCAAATAACTGGGAATATTCCGGCAGCCCCCGTCGACTGTAGGTCATGGAATTTACCAACCGACGTCCAACTCGCTGATCCCAGCTTTAACAAGCCTGGTGCTATAGATGTTCTAATTGGGGCAGAATTATACTTGTTTTTGTTAGTTGATGGATGTAGGACGAATGGCAGTGATCTTCCAATATTGAAAAACTCTGTTCTTGGGTGGTTAGTATCAGGTCCGGTACGAAATCCTAGTCAGATTAGTGACAAGTTGGAGGCCCAGTCAGCACTCTTCGCTAGGGAAGATGGCGGTCTAGGAAATAAGATAGAAAGGTTTTGGAGCATTGAAGAAGTGGCCGCCTTGAAAGCAGTAATGACTAAGGAAGAGCAATATTGCGAAGACCACTTTGTGACTCACACCAAGCGGGAAGGAAATGGAAGATTTGTCGTCAAGCTTCCAGTAAAGGAATACAGTACTCAACTTGGAAGTTCATACAGCATCGCCATGAAGCGGTTCAAGCAGCTAGAACAGAAACTCTGCTCTCGTCCGGAATTGAGGGCAGACTATACCGAATTCATGGAGGAATATTATGCATTGGGTCACATGCAGCTTGCCCCCACTCTTCCCAAGGACGAAGACGGCTTCTACTATATGCCGCATCACGCGGTCGTCAAGAATCAAAGTACAACTACAAGGACTCGGGGTGTTTTTGACGCGTCCTGTAAGACAAACAACGGCGTGTCTTTGAACTGCATCCTTGCTGTAGGGGCAACGGTGCAGCAGGATCTACTGTCTTTGGTAATGAGGTTCCGAACTCACCAGACAGCGTTGACTGCAGACATTACAAAAATGTACCGGCAGATTGGAGTGCATGATGAAGACATCAACTGCCAACGCATATTCTGGCGTAAGGACCCAACAGAACCTATACGCATCTACCAATTAAAGACTGTAACCTACGGTACCTCATCAGCATCCTTCTTGGCCACCAGATGTCTGCTCCAACTAGCCGAAGACGAAGAACTTCAATTTCCTAGTGCGTCGCAAGTGTTGAGCGACTTCTACGTGGATTATCTACTGTGCGGATGTGAGACCGTGGAAGAGGAATACAGTTTAGGCAAGAGCTGCAGCAGCTGTTACAACGTGGTGGATTCACCCTTCTAAAATGGTGCTCAAATCGTCAAGAGGTAATGGAATCAATAGCTCCGGACCTTCAAGAGTCTACCGTTCACCTACGGTTTGATGGCAAGGAAGGCCTCGAATTGTCGTGGCATCCAGCTGTCGACGAATTTCACTTTGAAGTAACCATCAAGGCGTGCCCAACGTACTTCACGAAACGGAACGTTCTCTCCATCATCTTCTCCATTTTTGATCCTCACGGCTTTCTAGGGCCTGTTATCATATCCGCCAAGATACTGATGCAGGAATTGTGGAAAGCAAAGTTGGGGTGGGATGATCCATTAGCGCCTACGCTCCTGGAGCCCTGGAGAAGAATCTACCAGGAGCTTCCACTACTCGATGAGATGCGCGTCGGAAGAATGATTGTCGGCCGAGGAAAAATCAGGCGTGTTGAAATGCATGGGTTCTCTGATGCCTCAGAAAGGGCATATGCGGCCTGCATTTATGTGCGCAGCATCACTGACAGCAACGAATGTTCTGTACACCTGGTATCCTCAACGTCCAGAGTTGCCCCATTAAAGCAGTAATCGATTCCTCGGTTGGAATTGTGTGGGGCGTTGCTCTTGTCTCGCCTCGCTGCGAAGACGTCCCAGGGTCTTAACTTAGATATTGATAGAACGTTTCTATGGACTGACTACTATCGTCATTGCTTGGTTAGCAGCGGAACCGACAAAATGGAAGACGTTCGTCGCAAATCGGGTCTCCGAGATACAAGGCTCAACTGCGAATGCAACATGGGGTCATGTTTCATCTGAGGACAACCCGGCCGACGCACTATCCCGGGGAGAATCCGCGCGTATCCTAAAAGACAGCACACAATGATGGCATGGGCCAGCCTGGTTGAAGCACGACGAGTCATGTTGGCCTGAGTCAAGATCTGATTTCAGCTCAAATGAAGAATTACGCGATCAGAGAACCACAACTCAATGCTTGACAAGCACTAACTCTTGGGATATAACTAGCAAATTTTCGTCGTTGCGGCGCCTAACGAGAGTAATGGCATATTGCCTCAGGTTCATATTCAACACGTGGAGAGGCAATCGGAAACGAACTGGGTATCTCTCTAAGGAAGAAGAGACCCTGGCTCTAGAGAAGTGCGTGAGGATGGCTCAGCAAACTGTATACGTGGCGGAAATTGAGGCATTGAAAGCGAACTCTGCGATCTCCACTAAGAGCGCAATAAGAAACTTCAACCCTTTTCTTGATGGTAACGGAACTCTTAGAGTAGGCGGGAGGCTTCAGAACTCATTAAAAACATTTGCGGAAAAACATCAGATTATATTGCCTCCTAAACACAGTCTTACTGAACTGATAGTGGCGGCTGAACACGTACGCCTGCTACATGCAGGATCTCAACACTTGGCGGCTTCGCTCAGATGTAAATACTGGATAGTAAACTCAAGACATCTACTTCGTCGAGTCATACATCAGTGCATGAGGTGTTTCAGGCTGAAGGCCTCCGCAGCTAAGCAGCTGATGGGCCAGTTGCCGGCTGGGAGAGTGACTCCATCCCGGGCATTCACAAATACAGGAGTGGACAACGCAGGGCCTCTTCATATCAAGCAGGGTAATAAACGAAGTAAGATCAAAGTGAAGTGCTACGTGACACTATTTGTTTGCTTCTCCACTAAGGCCGTGCATCTTGAACTGGTGCGCGACCTGACCTCACAAGCCTTCATTGCAGCATTGCGGCGCTTCACAGCGAGAAGAGGAAAATGTTGCAACATTTATAGCGACAATGCCACCAATTTCGTAGGTGCGAAGATTGAGCTCGAAGACCTAACCGGGATGTTCAAGTCGGAAAGGACCAAGGAGGAAATCAATGACTTCGCTACACAGGAAGGTTTTACATGGCACTTTATCCTTCCCGGATCACCTCACTTCGGTGGTCTCTGGGAGGCCGGTGTAAAATCCATGGATCACCACCTAAAAAGAACTGCTGGAAATGCGTGTCTAACATATGATGAGATGCACACTTTGCTATGTCAAATAGAAGCATGCCTGAACTCGCGACCGCTCACACAGAGGACCCTAATGACCTTTCATACCTCAGTCCTGGCCAATTCCTGATAGGAGGTCCCTTAATGTCCTTCCCTGAACCTGACTCGACCAGAGATCGGCACAGTCACATCTCTAGATGGCGATTCATCCAATCGTTGCAGCAAAACTTTTGGAAGCAGTGGTCCGGCGATTATTTGAACAGTCTGCAGCAGCGACATAAGTGGCAGTCCAGTCATCCGAACCTGGGCCCTGGAACGATTGTGCTCCTGAAGGATGAGAACCTCCCTCCCCTTTTATGGCGGTTGGCCGTGATCCAAGAAGCTATTCCTGGACGGGATGGACGAGTGCGGACAGCGATCATCCGCACCAGTAATGGAACATTCAAACGTCCCATTCACAAACTGTGTCCCTTGCCGTATCAAGGGTAGTGCTCCATATTTCAGTTCCAGTTTTTGTGTCATTGTATTTTTCCTTATGATTAATCATTAGCGCAACTAAATTTTTCCTTTTTTTTTTTTTTGTCGGTGTCAAACTGTGCAACCATTCTTAGTGAATACCATCAGTGGGTTATCTGAGAACAAGTTTTGAACTTCAAGCACGCTTAAAAGGTGTGTTCATGTTCGGCACCATGCTTGTCAGTATCATTATATTTTAAATGTGATACACTTAGGCGGGGCGGGATGTTTGTCAGTGACTACATTTGTATTCAACCGCACATAGTTATTGTAGTAACTCCGAGCCAGGGTTCATTCCCTTTGGAGCGGTTGGCTACCAGGTTGAGCTACCTCTGACTCTTGCCGGCGGATGCAGATGGTCTCGCTCTCGCGCAGGAACGAGACGGAAGTAGACTTTCGGAGAGTTTTCAGTCAAGTACATGGCATAACCACGCGTGTTTGCGATTGCGTGTGTAATCAATCCGCCGCAATCCATATTTGTTACATGATATAACACTAACATGTATCAATTGTCAATAAATAAGTGCAGTAACTAATCTAATGTTTATTTGTCACGATAGAATAATTAGTTTATAATAAGAACCGGCATGTGGCTCCTGACCTCGTGCGTTCCGAGGAGCTAGTCCGAGTGCGGTCGGAACATATATATAATATGTTAGTTGTATTACTATTCTTAATTTAACTTAAGATTATTATTTCAAGTGAATGTTGTACATTTAACTCTACCACCGGTCAGTACCCAATTGCAGGGAATAAATAAATACATACACACATACATACAATCAGACATACATAAATAAATACATACATACACACATACATACAGACATACATAAATACACACATACATGCACACATACATACATACAAAAATACCCACATACATACACACATACATACATACACACATACATACAAAAATACATACATACATACAGACATACATAAATACATACATACAAAATACATACATACACACATACATACACACATACATAATACAAAAATACATACACATACATACAAACATACATACACACATACATATATACATACATACATTTCTGTTAGGGAGCATCCACAGCGGCTCTGGCTCCGCCGCCCGGTTTCGGCCGCTCTTTGAAATTACTCTCATCTCATCCTGATGTACAGTAAACCAATGGCTGCAGTGCGGATACACACACATCCTAACCTTGCAAAATATATGACATCCCTTGTGCCAAATAAATGGAACAGAGAAAATGTAAAGAGTAAAGGAAACAGAGGAGCGGTAAAACTAGTAAACAAGGACCTGGGTGTGACTACAAAAACCTAACCTCACTGGTTCAAGCGACACTTGGTTGAAGCGTTAGGTTTAGACAAAGTTGACAGTTTCAGAGACGAGATTAGCACACAGACATCCAGGGCACTAGGGCACTTGCGGTCTATGGGATCGATCCCTGTACGGGCAAAATAGTTTGTCGAGCATTAGCTAAACATGCGTGCGTGCACAACTCAAACGGCTTTCTCTACATCTCTGCAACAAATTTTTGTTAAAAAGCTTATGCTTCTATTTACTTCAAGCTAATAGAGAAACAATTAGCAGAAATAGTCTTATTACTTGCTTCCTTGTAAATAGAAGCGAAATAAGGGAGTACCATAGGTTAAAGTGATAGACAAAAACTGGTTGCTATGTGACTGAAGTTCCTTTGTTTGTATGGACATGAGTTGACAAATTCCTGTATGAGAAAAGTGTAAGTTTTTCAAAGCTGAAACCAAAAACAAGGAAATTCTCAAAAAACGAGCAACTCCACGAAAAAAAAAAGTATATAACATAAATTGTGTGTTTTAACGCGCTCAACATTTTTTGTATGGTGAGTTTTTGTCTATCTCTTACGGTTTAGCAGTTATGCAAAATTCCGTAAAATACATCCAGAATAAAGTAGTCTTCAGAGGCTATTCCCAGAAAATTGAAGATATACATATTGTTTGTCAGGTAAATATCTTTAATATACGATATTTTAATCAAAATCGTTAGAGACATTTTTGAGAAAATCAAAAGTTTCCAAAAAAGTTCTATGGGGTAGTTGGGGATGGGGGGATTTTTTTTTAAAATCTTCGTGTCGTATCCTTTGGAAGATACTGAACTTAAATGCCAATTTTGGTATTTCACGGACTTTTCGCTTTTGAGCAATGCTGTCCCCCCCCCCACACACACACGGACATGTTTCTAAAAATGCTATTTTTGGATTCAGGGGGTTCCAAAACATGTATTTCCGGTGAAATCTGGGTATCGAATTTTGGGTGCAATACAATACCTTCTCTATAGACTATGTAAATAGTACGTGTAGAGAAAGCAATACATCTATAAATGGAGCGACATAGAATCATTCGCGCCTCTAGAGTACAAAATAATTGGCGTGTTATTTATGGACGCTCTTTAACTACTGTGGTTCTCAGCGTCCCATTCTAAAATTTACTTAATTTTGCTCAGAGGCCTCTCTATCAGGCTTGAGGTTCTTTTACTTGCCGTAAATCTACACCACGGGACCAACGGCTTTACTTCCCTTCCGAAGTAAGCCATGCTAAAGATTTTTACACCCGAAAAAATCCATCGTCCTCCGCCGGGTTTGAACCCGCGACCTTGGGTATATGAAGTTAGCATAGTAGCCATTACACCACGGAGGGCGACGCGCCTCTGTAGTGGTAGGGTAGCTCATCTGCCTCACATTCAACAGGTTCCGAGTTCGAATGTCGTTTAGGATGAATTATCCGGAAAGGGTATTTTTCGGGTTTTCTCTTATCCTGAGAAGACGAATGTCGAGTAACTTTAAGCTCCATGAACCCCGAGATCATTTGAGCATCATTTCACCAATTTCATTCATCGTCCTTATGACCAACCAGGTTAAAGGACGTTTAACTTCCAAAAAATCGCGATAAACATTAACAGAAATTGTCCTATTATTAGGTTCCTTGTGAGTAGAAAGGAATACCGTAGGCTAAAGGGATAATCAAATCTTTTAAAAGTTGGTTGCTATGTGAAACAATTGAAAGTTTGTTCTCTTTGCTTGCTAAGAGAAGGCAAAACAAAGATTACTTCGCATTGAATAAAAGTTAAAGCAGCTTAAAACTGAAACCAATAACTCTACATGATATAAATTGTGTGTTTTAACGAGATCTACATTTTTATGTTGTAAGTTTTTGTATATCTCTTACAGTTTGCCAGTTATACAAAATTCATCCAGAATGAAGAGGTCTTCAGTAAATCCAATATATACATTTCGTTTCTCATAAAAAATATTTTAAACATTTGGCATCGATGCCAGGTGTTCGCACGAGGGGTTTGTGGTGGTCGAAGTGTCGTTTTCTCCAGATTCTTCGATTTTCCATTCCCCAATTGCTCCATAATGATTTTTCTTCATCCATTTCATATCACTTGCTTGTTGAATTTGGTGGGGCTGATCACCCATCCTGGTGCTCAACAGGCAAATGTAAATGGCGTGTTATTTATGGACGCTCTTTACCTGCTTTGGTTCTCAGCGTCCCATTCTATATTGGGCGTGAAAG
>CM060898.1:5042500-5047500 GCA_030762935.1 Hymenopus coronatus
CACAGACACACACTGGTTCGTGCCGTGACAGTCGTTAGATCATTCGCTTCTCACCGAGGCGATCCCTAAGGTCTCTCTCTCTCTCCCTCTCTCTCTCTCCCTCTCTCTCTCTCTCTCTCACAGACACACACACTGGTTCGTGCCGTGACAGTGGTTAGATCATTCGCTTCTCACCGAGGCGATCCCTAAGGTCTCTCTCTCCCTCTCTCTCTCTCCCTCTCTCCCTCTCTCTCTCTCTCTCTCACACACACACACACACTGGTTCGTGCCGTGACAGTGGTTAGATCATTCGCTTCTCACCGAGGCGATCCCTAAGGTATCTCTCTCCCTCTCTCTCTCTCCCTCTCTCTCTCTCTCTCTCTCACAGACACACACTGGTTCGTGCCGTGACAGTGGTTAGATCATTCGCTTCTCACCGAGGCGATCCCTAAGGTCTCTCTCTCTCCCTCTCTCTCTCTCCCTCTCTCTCTCTCTCTCTCTCTCTCACAGACACACACACTGGTTCGTGCCGTGACAGTGGTTAGATCATTCGCTTCTCACCGAGGCGATCCCTAAGGTCTCTCTCTCTCCCTCTCTCTCTCTCTCTCTCTCTCTCTCACAGACACACACACTGGTTCGTGCCGTGACAGTGGTTAGATCATTCGCTTCTCACCGAGGCGATCCCTAAGGTCTCTCTCTCTCCCTCTCTCTCTCTCTCTCTCTCTCTCTCTCTCTCTCACAGACACACACACTGGTTCGTGCCGTGACAGTGGTTAGATCATTCGCTTCTCACCGAGGCGATCCCTAAGGTCTCTCTCTCTCTCCCTCTCTCTCTCTCCCTCTCTCTCTCTCTCTCTCTCACAGACACACACACTGGTTCGTGCCGTGACAGTGGTTAGATCATTCGCTTCTCACCGAGGCGATCCCTAAGGTATCTCTCTCTCTCCCTCTCTCTCTCTCCCTCTCTCTCTCTCTCACAGACACACACTGGTTCGTGCCGTGACAGTCGTTAGATCATTCGCTTCTCACCGAGGCGATCCCTAAGGTCTCTCTGTCTTTCTCCCTCTCTCTCTCTCCCTCTCTCTCTCTCTCTCTCACAGACACACACTGGTTCGTGCCGTGACAGAGGTTAGTTCACTCGCTTCTCACCGAGGCGATCCCTAAGGTCTCTCTCTCTCTCTCCCTCTCTCTCTCTCCCTCTCTCTCTCTCTCTCTCTCACAGACAGACACTGGTTCGTGCCGTGACAGTGGTTAGATCATTCGCTTCTCGCCGAGGCGATCCCTAAGGTCTCTCTCTCTCTCTCGCTCGCACACACACACACACTCGATCGTGCCGTGACAGTGGTTAGTTCACTCGCTTCTCACCGAGGCTATCCCTAAGGCCTCTCTCTCTCTCTCGCTCGCACACACACACACACTCGATCGTGCCGTGACAGTGGTTAGTTCACTCGCTTCTCGCCGAGGCGATCCCTAAGGTCTCTCTCTCTCTCTCGCTCGCACACACACACACACTCGATCGTGCCGTGACAGTGGTTAGTTCACTCGCTTCTCACCGAGGCTATCCCTAAGGCCTCTCTCTCTCTGTCTCTCTCTCTCTCCCTCTCTCTCTCTCTCACACACACACACTGGTTCGTGCCGTGACAGTGGTTAGATCATTCGCTTCTCGCCGAGGCGATCCCTAAGGTATCTCTCTCTCTCTCTCGCTCGCACACACACACACACTCGATCGTGCCGTGACAGTGGTTAGTTCACTCGCTTCTCACCGAGGCTATCCCTAAGGCCTCTCTCTCTCTGTCTCTCTCTCTCTCTCCCTCTCTCTCTCTCACACACACACACTGGTTCGTGCCGTGACAGTGGTTAGATCATTCGCTTCTCGCCGAGGCGATCCCTAAGGTCCCTCTCTCTCTCTCTCTCTCTCTCTCTCTCTCTCTCTCTCACACACTCGATCGTGCCGTGACAGTGGTTAGTTCATTCGCTTCTCACCAAGGCGATCCCTAAGGTCTCTCTCTCTCTCTCTCTCTCTCTCTCTCGCTCACACACTCGATCGTGCCGTGACAGTGGTTAGTTCATTCGCTTCTCACCAAGGCGATCCCTAAGGTCTCTCTCTCTCTCTCTCTCTCTCTCTCTCGCTCACACACTCGATCGTGCCGTGACAGTGGTTAGTTCATTCGCTTCTCACCAAGGCGATCCCTAAGGTCTCTCTCTCTCTCCCTCTCTCTCTCTCCCTCTCTCTCTCTCTCTCTCTCTCTCTCACAGACACACACACTGGTTCGTGCCGTGACAGTGGTTAGATCATTCGCTTCTCACCGAGGCGATCCCTAAGGTCTCTCTCTCTCCCTCTCTCTCTCTCCCTCTCTCTCTCTCTCTCACAGACACACACTGGTTCGTGCCGTGACAGTCGTTAGATCATTCGCGTCTCACCGAGGCGATCCCTAAGGTCTCTCTCTCTCTCCCTCTCTCTCTCTCCCTCTCTCTCTCTCTCTCTCACAGACACACACACTGGTTCGTGCCGTGACAGTGGTTAGATCATTCGCTTCTCACCGAGGCGATCCCTAAGGTCTCTCTCTCCCTCTCTCTCTCTCCCTCTCTCTCTCTCTCTCTCACACACACACACACACTGGTTCGTGCCGTGACAGTGGTTAGATCATTCGCTTCTCACCGAGGCGATCCCTAAGGTATCTCTCTCCCTCTCTCTCTCTCCCTCTCTCTCTCTCTCTCTCTCACAGACACACACTGGTTCGTGCCGTGACAGTGGTTAGATCATTCGCTTCTCACCGAGGCGATCCCTAAGGTCTCTCTCTCTCCCTCTCTCTCTCTCCCTCTCTCTCTCTCTCTCTCTCTCTCTCACAGACACACACACTGGTTCGTGCCGTGACAGTGGTTAGATCATTCGCTTCTCACCGAGGCGATCCCTAAGGTCTCTCTCTCTCCCTCTCTCTCTCTCTCTCTCTCTCTCTCTCTCTCTCTCTCTCACAGACACAAACACTGGTTCGTGCCGTGACAGTGGTTAGATCATTCGCTTCTCACCGAGGCGATCCCTAAGGTCTCTCTCTCTCCCTCTCTCTCTCTCTCTCTCTCTCTCTCTCACAGACACACACACTGGTTCGTGCCGTGACAGTGGTTAGATCATTCGCTTCTCACCGAGGCGATCCCTAAGGTCTCTCTCTCTCTCCCTCTCTCTCTCTCCCTCTCTCTCTCTCTCTCTCTCTCTCTCTCTCACAGACACACACACTGGTTCGTGCCGTGACAGTGGTTAGATCATTCGCTTCTCACCGAGGCGATCCCTAAGGTATCTCTCTCTCTCCCTCTCTCTCTCTCCCTCTCTCTCTCTCTCTCTCACAGACACACACTGGTTCGTGCCGTGACAGTCGTTAGATCATTCGCTTCTCACCGAGGCGATCCCTAAGGTCTCTCTGTCTTTCTCCCTCTCTCTCTCTCCCTCTCTCTCTCTCTCTCACAGACACACACTGGTTCGTGCCGTGACAGAGGTTAGTTCACTCGCTTCTCACCGAGGCGATCCCTAAGGTCTCTCTCTCTCTCTCCCTCTCTCTCTCTCCCTCTCTCTCTCTCTCTCTCTCTCTCTCACAGACAGACACTGGTTCGTGCCGTGACAGTGGTTAGATCATTCGCTTCTCGCCGAGGCGATCCCTAAGGTCTCTCTCTCTCTCTCGCTCGCACACACACACACACTCGATCGTGCCGTGACAGTGGTTAGTTCACTCGCTTCTCACCGAGGCTATCCCTAAGGCCTCTCTCTCTCTCTCGCTCGCACACACACACACACTCGATCGTGCCGTGACAGTGGTTAGTTCACTCGCTTCTCGCCGAGGCGATCCCTAAGGTCTCTCTCTCTCTCTCGCTCGCACACACACACACACTCGATCGTGCCGTGACAGTGGTTAGTTCACTCGCTTCTCACCGAGGCTATCCCTAAGGCCTCTCTCTCTCTGTCTCTCTCTCTCTCCCTCTCTCTCTCTCTCACACACACACACTGGTTCGTGCCGTGACAGTGGTTAGATCATTCGCTTCTCGCCGAGGCGATCCCTAGGGTATCTCTCTCTCTCTCTCGCTCGCACACACACACACACTCGATCGTGCCGTGACAGTGGTTAGTTCACTCGCTTCTCACCGAGGCTATCCCTAAGGCCTCTCTCTCTCTGTCTCTCTCTCTCTCTCCCTCTCTCTCTCTCACACACACACACTGGTTCGTGCCGTGACAGTGGTTAGATCATTCGCTTCTCGCCGAGGCGATCCCTAAGGTCCCTCTCTCTCTCTCTCTCTCTCTCTCTCTCTCTCTCTCTCTCACACACTCGATCGTGCCGTGACAGTGGTTAGTTCATTCGCTTCTCACCAAGGCGATCCCTAAGGTCTCTCTCTCTCTCTCTCTCTCTCTCTCTCTCGCTCACACACTCGATCGTGCCGTGACAGTGGTTAGTTCATTCGCTTCTCACCAAGGCGATCCCTAAGGTCTCTCTCTCTCTCTCTCTCTCTCTCTCTCTCTCTCTCTCGCTCACACACTCGATCGTGCCGTGACAGTGGTTAGTTCATTCGCTTCTCACCAAGGCGATCCCTAAGATCTCTCTCTCTCATCTCTCTCTCTCTCTCTCTCTCTCGCTCACACACTCGATCGTGCCGTGACAGTGGTTAGTTCATTCGCTTCTCACCAAGGCGATCCCTAAGGTCTCTCTCTCTCTCTCTCTCTCTCTCTCTCTCGCTCACACACTCGATCGTGCCGTGACAGTGGTTAGTTCATTCGCTTCTCACCAAGGCGATCCCTAAGATCTCTCTCTCTCTCCCTCTCTCTATCTCCCTCTCTCTCTCTCTCTCTCACAGACAGACACTGGTTCGTGCCGTGACAGTGGTTAGATCATTCGCTTCTCGCCGAGGCGATCCCTAAGGTATCTCTCTCTCTCTCTCGCTCGCACACACACACACACTCGATCGTGCCGTGACAGTGGTTAGTTCACTCGCTTCTCACCGAGGCTATCCCTAAGGCCTCTCTCTCTCTCGCTCGCACACAC